>JANHGO010003228.1:0-27706 GCA_024606505.1 Aquila spilogaster | reverse complement strand
CAGGCGGGTCTTGAATATCTCCAGACAAGGAGACTCCACCACCTCTCTGGGCAGCCTGTTCCAGTGCTCCGTCACCCGTACTGTTAAGAAGTTCCCACACACATTTGTGCGGAACTTCCTGTGCATCAGTTTGTGGCCGTTTCCCCTTGTCCTATCACCATGCACCGCTGAGAAGAGTAAGCTCAAGTGGTTAAAAAAAAAAATGAGAATATATATTCTTTCTAAAATTGTGATCACTTCTGATTTTCATATTTCTAGTCTATGAAGGTATCACATTATGGGAAAAGAAACACTTTAAGTTTTAAAAACAAATAATTTTTTCAGTTAATCATGCTTCTGCTCCAGTAACAGAATAAACAGAACTCCTTAGATGCACTTGCTATCAATGCCTGTAAGGATCTTTAAGTCACTAATTACTGGAGTCTATTCAGATTTTATCTGATGTCTGACCTTCATCTTTCATCCATACTAATACCATGTAAAATAATTAAATGGCACAAGACACTCTGCTAAACTGTACTCTGTAATATCTGCAGAAAACCTTACTCAAGTGGATTACTTCAGCTCTAGCCAAAAATAACTCAGCTAAATATCAACTAAAGATCCTCTGATAAGTATTTCCACTTCTGAAGTATAATATTATACAAGGAAACATAATTTCACCAACATTTTGAATTTTTTCCTTGGCTTGAATAAAATATTCAAAGTACCATCTGATACATGAAAAACAGTTAATACGCAGACGTATATATTTACATGGTGCTTTATAAGACATACCCTCAGCAAATTTGCTGATGACACCAAGCTGAGTGGTGCAGTTGTTATGACCAAACAAAAGGACGCCATCTAAAGGGGCCTGAACAAGCTCAAAAAGTGGATCTAACTATGTTCAACAAGGCCAAGCGCAAGATGTTGCACTCTGAGCTGGTGAAATCCCAGAAATACATACAGGCTGGGAGAAGAACTCACTGACAGCAGCCCTGCAGAGTCCTGGTGGATGAAAAACTTCACATGAGCCAGTAGTGTGCACTTACAGCCCAGAAGGGCAACAGTATCCTGGGCTGCATCTGAAGAGTGATGGCAGCAGGGAGAGGGAGGTGATTGTCCCTCTCTGCTCTGCTCTCGTGAGGCCCCATCGAGAGTACTGTATCTAGATCTGGGGCCCCCAATATAGGAAGGATGTGGAGCTGTTGGAGTGGGTCCAGAGGAGGGCCAAGAAGATGACTGCTGGGCTGGAGCACCTCTCCTCTGAAGAAAGGCTGCAAGAGTTGGGCTTGTTTAGCTTGGAGAAGGCTTTGGGGAGATCTCATTGTGGCCTTCTAATACTTAAAGGAGCTTATAAACAGAAGGCAAATGCAGTTTTTATCTGGGTAGACAGTGATAGGACAAGGGGGAACAGTTTTAAACTAAAAGAGGGGAGACTGAGATTAGATGCCAGGAAAAAAATTCTTTACTCAGATGGCAGTGAGGCACTGGCACAGGCTGCTCATAGAAGCTGTGGATGCCCCATCCCTGGAGACATGCAAGGCCAGGTTGGATGGGGCCCTGGGCAGCCTGAGCTGCTGGGTGGCAGCCCTGCCCATAGCAGAGGGCTGGAACTGGGTGGGCTTTGCGGTCTCTTCCAGCCCAAGCCATTCTATGATTCTATGATATTTCAGAATTAAACAGATGATATAACAACAGAACAATATTCCATCACTTTGGCTCAGAGGAGAAGAATTAATGCATGTAATTTGAAACAATACTTTCAGTCTGGTATCAGTGAAAATTACAGCACCAATAAATGCTTTATATCCACTTTTAACTCACAGTTATTTAGCCATTACTTAAGCAAGTGCCTAAGCTCTACTATACAATATTGCATTATTGAATGTGGACTTAAGCACATGCTTAAAGTTCTTTGCAAATAATAATTAGAAACCTTATTTGAATATGAAAGTGCCTCCATCTAGTGTATCTTGGTAGTATTTACACATGGGTGCTTATTACAGCACTAGTTTTGAAGTAAATTTTATTTATTTGGGATATTTTCTCAGAGAAAAGAGACTTGAGTTTTCAGCTAGCCATGAAATACATAATAATATTTGCATACACATCGATCTGTTGGATCACATCCAGAGGACCACAAAAATGATCCAAGGGATGGAACACCTCCCCTACAAGGACAGACTGAGAGAGCTGGGGCTGTTCAGCCTGGAAAAGAGAAGGCTGCAAGGAGACCTGAAATCGGCCTTTCAGTATCTAAAGGGGAGCTACAGGAAAGGTGAAAGACTTTTAGCAGGGCCTGTGGAGACTGAACAATGGGAAATGGCTTCAATCTTAAAGAGGGTAGATTTAGGTTAGGTATAAGGAAAAAGACTTTTACAGTGAGGGTGGTGAGGCACTGGAACAGGCTGCCCAGAGACATGGCTCATGTCCTGTCCCTGGAGACTTTCAAGGTGAGGGTGGATCAGGCCCTGGGCAACCTGATGCAGCTGTGCATGTCCCTGTCCATTGCAGGGGAGCTGGACTAGATGGCTCTTAAAGGACCCTTCCAACTCTCAGGATTCTATGATTCCATGATCTAGCACTTCCATCAGACACCAGGCGAAAACAAAGGGGAAACTTTTAGCTGCTGCCCACCTGGAAATCAGAGGCCCTGCATATTCTCAACCCCCAAAACCCTCCAATTTCTGCAGCCATCAGCAGAGGGGCTGGGTAAGGCTGCATGCACAGCTGCCCTGGCATTCACTTCCCCAACACACACTGCTGGAGGCTCCAGATCATACAAAACTCCAGCCAACACCTGCACCTGAGCAAGCAGCAATTAGTTTTTCTGAGAAGTCTGAAATTTTAGCAATTTCCCCCCCTACAGACACCCTGTGTTTCACCAGTGAGGAAGAGGAAGAGAGGAGAGTCCCTGCAAACAGTAAGCTGGTCCTTTCAGAAGTTCCCCTGTAACCTTTGCAGCACAAGAGGGAAATAAATGGCCAATCCATCGCTGAGCACAAAGCAATCCCCCCGCCTTTCCAGCTTCTTCTTCACTGCTTATCTGGCTGCTCTTGTTCAGGGCCGCATCACGGCTGCCCTTCTGCCGCTCCCTCCAGCGCAACTGGAATCCCCCACTCCTGCAGGAAGCGGCAGCACAGCAGGGAGATAACAGCCTGGCAGAAGTCCTGATTCCCGGTAGATTGCTTTGGAAAGCTCTGCCACACACAGGGCTGATTGCAGCAGCAAGGAATGAAATCTTAACGCACAAACAGAAATGGGGACTACCAAAGTAAAGTATCTCCCCAATGGAGCTACCATCAGCGGGGCAACAGTTGGATGTCCCTTCTAATCCTTTATGCTTTGAACTAGGCTCTGAACCACACTATCGCCCTGTGTGGCAACACGAGTGTATTTTTCTATATTCAGGTTTTATTTCATCTGAACTTACATCAGTACAAAGTTCAACAGTATCATGTAGCAGAAAGTGGGAAGACAATGTGGTCCATGCTTACTAAATTCCTAGCCGATGCCTCATCTCAAAACCTGACCATTGACACAGAAGGACGCAATTAATTTTTACAATGTTTTCATTCCTTGTTTGAGGTCTGCTTAGGTTTAGCTTGTTCATTCTGATGGGCTTTTGGAAACCGACTTTCCAATAAATTACATGATTCAACAATTTATCTTCTTCTAAAGTTTGTTCCATTATGAACTGAGGGATTCTAATCTGTCCACTATGGTTTCACTGTGTTTATAGGGTTGTATCTTTGTCTCCTGGGTGGGCTTTCTGAGAATTTTGTTTCTGTCCCCTTTTGACTCACTGTTGAGGAACCTCATTAACCCAAGCCACGAGGTGTAAGGATCTAGGTTAATGATGGTTTATAATACGGAAACGTGGTTGCTGCCAGTGAAACTGCATAGAAATGCTTAATGGTGGCAAGAGCAGATATGGGATGAGGGTAGAGAGCTCAGCCAATTACTCAGGGAATAGTGATCAGTGGTACTGCACCTTACATCAGACCTGTTCTCCAGTGTAATGTTCATAACCAGAGAGAGGACTCCTGAGCTATCATTCAGCATGTCACTAAATATACAGCCAGTCCTTGTGTTTCTCACTTTGTATATGTAACAACTAGGGCAGTCATTTTGTAGCACTGGAGACTGGCTGCCTACAGGTTTTTATAGGAGATGCTTTGATTTTCCATATTCCCTTCTTCAGGGCTCATCTCTGGGCAGTTACCAGTCTCTAGTACAATGACAGTATACAATTCTTTCAGGCTGTATTAAATATTGGGAGCTAAACTGGGTCGTAACACTTGTCTAATGATAAATAATGTGTTTTGTTTAGAGAGAAGACCTTATTACTGGTTTAACAATTCATGCTGTCTCAAATGAAGAATACACTCCACTGGAAAGCACTGCTTCACCCTCTATCCCCACCAGCCATACCGCGCAGTGCCAGTCTGCGTGACAAAAAAAGGTTGTTTGTATGATAATAGCAGTTTCCCTAAGAGTTCCACTTAGGATGCCGGTAATTAATTATTACCACATATTGCTGTGCTGCTAGAGATATATTAATATTGTTATAATTATACAGTTGGTGTCAAACACTTAGTGGTCCTGGTGTTCGTTAAGATACACAGTTGCTTGAAACAGCAGATTTCACAATGAAAAACATTATTATTTATCACGCACACAAATACTACATTACAGATAATGTTCCTTTAAAAGAGGCAATCCATCATGTTTCTCATTAGAGTGCAATTTGCTACATTTGCTGCTACCATTAAGTTACTGCCATTAAGTTAGAGGAGCAGGGTATTCCACTGAGAAACCTTCCTTTGGCAGCAGCCTAGGAGAGGGTTCAATTGCCTTCACAATTTACTGCCCTGTAACTTCATCTGGACCAGCCTGTTTCCTAATCCTGTGAGCTTCAACATACCACAGAGCGCTAATTAACTCTGTGCTTCCTGACAAGTGGCACGTACCTGGCTGTGCGACACCAAACCCTGGAGGGCACTCCGTGTGCTTCAAGCAAAACTCCAGCTCTAGGTACCAGCCTTCAATGCACTCGCAGATGCGGTCCTGTGTGCTCGTGCATTCCTGCTTGACGTACTGGAGCTCTTTGCAGACAGCACTGCAGTACTGGCATTCGTCATTGCTGTTCCAGTCTTCGGCATAGTACTGATCCGGGCACGGGGCACACACAGTCTGGCTGAATGCTGTGCAGTGCTGCTTTACGTAGCTCCCAGGAGGGCACTGGTTGCACATCACCTGACGAGATGTCCCTGGGTCGTAATGGAGATACTTGGGGGGAGAGATGTCCTGGACGCTCCACTTGACTGAGATATCCAAGAGCTAGCCACAGAAAAAGAAAACATTGCTTGCTTCAGTTCAGTGAGCACCATGGTCACACACAAACCTACATTTTGATGAGTTTATGAGCCTAACCGTGTCACTATCTTCAGACATATGTCTGTGTCAGAAACTTATAAAACATTAGCCAGCTTCTGGTCTCTCCCACGTCTGTTTTAGAATGGGAAGAATTTAGGATCTTACTGAGCCATTCCTCTCCCACTTACACCTTTTTAATATCACTGGGTAATGACCTTTTGCCTCTTGGCACCTGTGGGCCTGGCCTGTCAGCTCCATTGGCACCACATTCAACGTACAGCAAACTGGGGATTACGCACTCTTGTGTTCTTGAGTATCGATCACTTCAAACACAAATGAAATGGCAAGTACCTGAGCAAACAAATCTGACACATACTGCACCAGTAGCACAGATACCTTTAAAAGATGGCACCCAGCTAGAACAATATAAGTGACTTTTATTGCCTTCCATTTAATCTTGAACTTAAATGCAGCAGCTCTGGGGGCACAACATGGCAGTCCCTGTGAGTAGGAAGAGGTAGCTTCAGACAGAGGTAGAGAATGCTACAATTTACTAATGGTGCAATAAGGACTTAATCACACAAACCGGAACAGATCTGGCTAATGCTCCCACTTCCCATCTAAAAGCACAGGCAGGAAATGCTTAATGCCATTCAAGGACCTGGTCCAGCTCTGGCCAGAAGCCCTTCTGCTTCCTCCAAGTCTGTTTTGCTGGTGTAGTTCAGGACCTAATGGTCTGAGATGGCCCTGCCCTTATGTAGAGACAGCCTCGATATCATGTCATTTTGGCCTTGTCACTAAAATTTTGGTTACGTGATCCCACCAGCCTACCAAAAAAAGGTCTCTCTTGTTTACTTCCCTAAGCGCAGCCCAAAGGGTTTGCCAGGACCTTGCTCTTCACACCGAGAACCCTGACATACACGCTGCTTCCCTTTGAAAACTCATACATTTTAGAATCATGCAGCAAACTGGCCCTGAATGAAGAAATTTTTCTATGTATGTGTTCAAATTAAAGATCTAGCTTTGAAGGTCTTTACTGCTATTTTTGGCCTAATGAGTTAACACAGAGTCGCAAATTCAATTTCAAGAACATATTTTCCTCTTTTCCAAAGTAGAATCCTCAAAGTGTATATGGAATTAACTTTTCCTATTCATTCAGATTCTAAATTTTCTAAAGGGGTTTCAACTAAGGGCCTCACTTCTGCCATGGAATGGCACTTCTTACATGACATTCTTATTGAGGCTGGAAAGGACAATGATTTGCACTAACAAGAGTCACCAAGTAACATTAGGTGCCTAAATTAGGAATTCAGAATATTCTTAACTGCAGTCTCGTGCTGTCTTTGAATCTACTTCTTATGCAGCTGTACCGAGACGAGCTAAAGAATGAAAGGCACATAGTATGGATTTTCCCCAGAGCTTCTGGCCACTCTTGACTAAGCCCAGTAACTTGTCTCTCCTGTTTGTTGTTTTTGTTTTTGTTTTTTTTTTTTTTTTTTTACACTTGTAGAACCCACTTTTCTTCTGGCAGTTTCAATGTACAGTCTCTTCCATTGTAAGAAATTCCTTATTGCTCACTGAAGTTTGCTGATGATATATAGCTCATTTTTCTTAAATGACTGGATCTGTTTCACACAATCTGTTTAACAAGAGGGTGCAGCACATTTTTTGAATGTGAATGGCTTTCCATTTATGAAAAATGCACCCACCCTTGGTAAATCTACGTCTCTTACAATAGTAATAAGGAAGTCTTGATAAACAAATCAATTGTTGATGTGAACAGCCAGGTTTTCTTCAATGGTTTTTAGTCCGTAATAGATACTATAGCATCCCACACAGTCCAAGGCACTCCATTTGCAGAACACAACCGTCTGCAACACGAAGCACAAATGCCACAAAGACAAGAAAAAAAACATGTTTTGTGCAGATATGCGTGGAAATCCAAGACAATATCAAACAGATGAAAATCTGACAGTGTGAAAATAATCAGGGACAGCAACCAGACATGCAGGTCATGCCTCTTCTGTTTTTGCTCACGCATTTTCAGGCACCGAATGGTTAGACAGACCATTTCAAGGCTGATCCCTCAGTAACATGCAGGAGTGGGAACGACAACGTGTCTATTTTTCTTACTTGACAATTTACATTGGAAATCACAGATAAGAGACAAGTGAGAGAATTAGCTGCAGGGGATGATTCCTGGGTTAAAAGAATTCAATTTCATTAATCAAGGTGTAACAGCACAGCGTTTTGTGGGGGAAAATGGAGGCACTCCCTTCCTGAAGGGCCCACTGTCATTGAAGCAAGTCAGTTCAACACAGTTGCAGAGAGGAACTGATTCAAGTCTTCATTATAGTATCATTTGGTAAAAAAAAAAAATTATTTCACTTTAAAGGTCCAGACTAAGAGGAACAAGAACATGCCTGAACAGTACATGTGAGACTATGCTAAGCTTTAACTCTGGAAGTACAAATAGCTGCCAAACAAAAGACTATTAATCTAAATGAGTGTAACAAATAAATATGCTAATAGGATTAATATATCAGTGTCACCAAGACTATCAGTCTTTGCATTTCATTTTTTTTGTTTGTGTTTGTAATAGAAAAGCACATCACACTTGTCTTTCCAGAAACACAAATTATATAGCTGCAACAATCTGTCGATCATAGGCTGAACCACATGTATGCAGGAACTCCTTTATTTCATTAATAATTATGGCTAAAGATCTTTCAGTCAAACCAAAGCTATAAATGCAATTAGTATCTCAGTATTTTACCAAAACTTTTCATACATCATTTTCAACACAGAGCTGTATTACACACCACTGTTATTGTTTGATGTTTACAATTCTATCAGTGTAGTGACCTGTGTAATTAATTGCTACAAGACACCGTAAGCAGTTGGGTGCAAAATTCAGCAGGATGTAGTAAAGGAGGAACATTAAAATAAAGGGCAATTAAACACAAACATCACTTCTTAATCAGGAAATCCCAAACCAAAAATCACATGAGTCTGGAAGAGTGTTTTGGAAAAATATAAGAGAAAGGTGAAAATACAGTGATATCTCCTCTACATATCAATCCTTGCTACAGACAGCATATAGGGCATTTTAAGGATTTTTCTTGGATTATTTTTCTCTCAGACCCAGCACAGCCATTAGTATGCTGTTAAATGCATTTCAAGACTCCGATCTCCAATATCACCCTTCTGTTATAGAACCCTTAAAAATGCTTCAATAATAGAAGATTGTCTTCTATGCAGACAGAGAGCAGCTAGCACATGTGACTATTCCGGGTATCAATAATCAACCTGAAAATCAGAATTTACCCCTGAACTTAAAACAAGCACCAACATGAAACCAAACTATTTTTGGAAGCAAAAAGGCAGGGAAGGTGGTGGTTTAAGTAGGATTTTCTACAGTTTTACTGCAGTGACCTGGCACAAACAGAACGAAAAGCTTCCTGTCCCTCAGCTCACAGAATAAGTCAGAAGGGAACTTCGCTAAATTGTCCTGTCCCCTAGGGTAAGACACACTAAAGAACAGCCCCCCAGTTGTGCTTACATTAACAATCTGAGTCACCTGTTATAGCAGATCTGTGATGCAGAATAGACGGTGCTGAACACCTGAAATCCACATGAAGCACGATTCAGTAGGGATTGTTTGGGACTAACTTTAGGCTGCTTCCATGCAGTTACAGCGCATCTGGTGTGTCTCCAGAGTCCATCTCTGGATTTACTTTCATCAATCCAGGTTATTTTTGTAAATCCACCTTGTGCACTCTAAGTCTGCTCTGCTGTGCAAACTAAAATATAGCAAATAAGGATGATCAGGAGAGGCCATTCAAAAGCATGTTCCTGGACCAAATTAAAATGCTAATCAAATGTATTTACGTCATTCCTGCCATTTCTCCTTCTAAGCCATGCTAAGACCAAGTTGGTAGCAAATCCTCAGTCATGTAAAGCCTCTGATTGAACAAGATGTCCATACATAAAGACACACTAAGTACTAAACTCCTGAATCTCTACTGTAAAGAAACAGCACTGCTGGAGCACATCTAAATGTGGCGATCAGAACTTACTAGTCCTAAACCGTCAATCTTCCTGAGAGCTGCACCGAAAGCAAGATTTCTCCTAAAATCACACTGTCACTGACATGCTTGCACTAGTTGGAGAAGATGGCATGCTCCAGCTTGAAATAAGTGAAAAACTGGAAGTCTGGACTCAGTTTACCTTTTAAACTCTTAAGAAACCGAAGCTGAAGTCTATCAAAGATGCACTTGGCTAGAATTAGGGATTTGTCATTCAGTGGATTGCATAAAATTCTGTTCATTCTTGTTTAGGAGAGGTTAATGCAGACAAGAAGAAATGTCAGGAAAGATGAGAAGGAAATGAGAGCATTGCCATTAAGAAGATCTTAAGTGTTCAATAGCTTGGCAAGTCAAAACAGTACCTATAGATTCAGCACAGACAGTGAATGCAGGGAAAAAGAAGGACTTTTGCAGTTAAAGGATAATGTTGGCAAATGAAAAGGGGATTCTCTTGTCAGAGGAAATCCGGGAACAGCCTTTTACCAAAAAGCAGGTGCAAGAAACCCAAGTAGTTTAAGTATAGTTGGTGATGCATTTCTGAAAGCTCCTTGGTTTCCTGGAAGAGCTGGGGAATGGATGCAATAGATACAGGCAGTCTCTTTCAGTTTTAAAAAATAAGCATGTCCTTTCCATCCCAACACACAGTACCTTGTTCATCTCAACATATTAACCATTAGATTGATTCACAATGTCCTGAATTGCAAAGGATTTTCCTATGCTAGCAAAATGCAAGGTTTAGTTTAAGAAAACAATCCCCAGTTTGTTCATTTATTTTGTTCTGCGAATAGGAAGCGCAATCAGTAACAAAATTATTGCTAAAACAACAGAAAAAAAATCTAGTACCATTGACTACATCTATCAGCCTATTGCATGAAGTTCATCTCAGCTGGGCACCATGAGCCCAACTCTGAAAGGGCTGAAAAACCCAGTCCTCCTTCATCTCCATGAGGCAAATCCTCAGCCCCTCTTAGGATGGCCATCTCCATGCAAGCAGTTGGGATGAACTGTAAATACCTAAATACAATCCTGGTGTAAATCAGTGTCATGCAAGTATATACTGAGACAACTGAAGGCAGGGCTTGCTGATAACTGTATTGGAGTCTTTAGCGTAGAGGGTGATATCAAAATTGGACTAATGTTTTAAAATATTCTAAAAGCTCTGGGTTTATCTATTGTTACTTACAATGTTTTAGCCACAACAAGTTACTCAAGGCTAAAAAGCATTTCTTTGATTCTGTCACTCAATACATTAGGCCTAAAGCAATATTTTTCCATACTATCTTTAGTCAGCATACACAAAACAGTCAATCCTCACATAAAAGGCCTATGCAGTCCATTTATTTGAGCCCTTCGAAGATGCCTTTGAAAGAGAAATAATGTGATTATAAAAGGCCATGAAAACAGTACACACCCTTTTCTTTCATCTTTAAATGTAAGGCAAAGAGCTGCTTGCCTTTTCTTGTTGAATTAAAATGGACTGGAAGACAAAGCCCATAAAGCAATAATCTTTCAAGCATCATCCCCTTAAATCACTACTTTGTGAAGGAAAAGAAAGTGGTTTTTCAACATATGAAAATATTATTGTATAGCTTGGTATTGTGGTTTGGGGTTGTAGACCAAAGGAGAATGTTTAATTTTCTGAGAAAGATAAATCTGTTTCTGTTTTGCATTCCACAACTATTCCGAAGCATATTTTCCTTGATAAATAATTGTTCAAGGCATTTGTCAGATTGCTCCTAGTGTTTGTGTTGGGTTGAAAGTAAAATCTCACAGCTCTCCTCCTTTGCTTTTTACACAAGGTATTGGCACAAAGCTAGGGCAGGAGGCCCTTTGTCCTTAGGCTGAACACCCCACTGAAATCATGCACAGACCCCAGGGTAATCCAACTGGCAAAAAGGTTGGAAAGGAGCTCTGCAGATCCAGTGCAAGACACTTCAGGCTGGGTCTGATCCATGGCCATCTACTGCAAATTGCCACTGTTATATTTTTTTCATCTAGGGAAAAAAGAGCCATGTCCATCTGGCCAGCTGGGAGATCTCATCCTCATCACCCCTCTGCTTCAGGTGGGAGCCCATGCAATCACCAAGTGTAAATTACTTGGGGTGACAGATACGTGTAACTGTTTAACTCATAATTAGCAGGCTCTCTCAGCACAGTCCAGAAGAAGTACTTTTGCAGGCCCAGTTTGGCACCATATACACAACGAAAGCTAAAACAGAGTTATTTTTGCTGGTTTCAGATCTGCTTATAAAGCTGTTCCACCATTCTGCCAGCTGTTTCAATGCAATCCATTCACTTTGCATGTTACAGGACCTACTTTTGAACAGAAGATGCTCTGTAGATTGGTGGCCACTGTTTTATTTAAGAAATGTAACTAGTGTCTCTTTTGAGCCTTCTGTATTAAAGACTGAGGGTATCAACCACTATCTTCATTTCTTTCTCTCATATGGTAATGTGATATGTTAGCAATTCAAATCTTGTAGAGATTTTGTGATGCACAGTTAGTAGTCATTCACAGAGCAATTCTGGGGTGTAAACAATTGTTTCATTTCCAATGGTAGGAAAATGACGTTCAACTGAAGAGCAGCTGTGTGTCTTCAGTTATGAAAGTTGCACTTTCCTTGAAGATTGTGTTGGAAGAAAGTAGGAAAGACTAACCATAAATCCCATTTTCGGACACAATTCACCGGAGTGACAGCAAGACTTGGAGCTAACCCAAACCTGAGACGATACCAATGTGACTACAGGCTGCATTGAACACAATTAATAATATCAGTTAGCTAGAAAATCAGTATGGCTGATACTAGATGCAGACAGGTGTCTTTCCTCCAGGAAGACCATCAGCGTAGTAAATCTACTAGTATGAAAGTTAACTACAAAAGGAGCAAAAGTAAAGTTTCTATGAGATTGGATAAGTGTGTCCAATTTAAATTCTGACAACAACTTTTAAAATTCTTCTGGTAACTTTGGTGCTTTATTTTTATCCAACACACGTGCAGGCAGACAGACAGAAAGACAGAAGGAAAGTCAGACAGAAAGATAACTCCTACCCTCGCGGGCTGCAAAGCCACTGCTGCCTACACACAGCAAACCCAACAGGCAGGCCATAAAAAGCATGTCACACGCGCCCAGAGATCCAAAATAGAGAAAGGTCAAGTTTAAGGGTCAAGACAGTTACGTGACAAGTAACAAGATCCAGCTCTGGGGAATTTCTTTCAATTCAGCCTATTTCATGAGGCTTGTCTGTTTGTAAGCAGTTTTAGTGTTCCAACAAACAACACGTACATGCATGCATTACCACAGCAGGTCTCCTTGCTGAAAAGTACATGATGTCCAAAACATCCTTTTTAGTGATGATGACTCCAAAACTAAGGTGTGTAAGCCAAACACACACAACTTTGAACTGCTGCTGTGCCTCCTACAAGTGTTCTTACAGAACAAGTACTCAAACTACTCCTAGAGCTACAGCGCATCCAACAGCACTTAAACTTCACAATAACATGAAATAAATTGCTTTTAAATAGAAAGAAAAAAGAGTTGAATGATGAAGCTGATATGCACTCCTGTCACTGTGATATATTTCAGCTCAGAGACTCCACTGCCAAGGGTTACGCTGAACTTCACCAAAAACTATGACTTTAAGAAAGAACATGAATTGTCACATTACGTTTAAGTAGAACCAAAATGCTGATGTGAGTGCTTTATGACAACCACAGATAAGAAGCTGAAATTTCCAAATTAGATTTCTGTGCTTCCTCATAGACAAAGAAGGCACAATGTTACGTCTTAGATGAAAAAGTTGTCCTGCATTTCAGCTTGCCAACCACGAGCCTGGCAATTTTTGCTTCCCTTGCACCATTAATTACTATGGTTTGTTTCTCAAAAAGCTCTTTCAGAAAGTCCTACAGAAAGTAATAAACATGCATTACTCATCAGATCCTGGAAATCTCGGTGCATTTATAAAGAGCTTTCAGAATAACTGGAACTCAGTTTTAATGTTCTACCACAACCTTAATGTCACCATACTCACCAAAACAAATGAGAAACAAGTTATTATGCAGACACACATAAAAACCTACTCTGAACGGTATTTTTTTTTACTGTTTTTATTTCGATGTTTTCTTATCCAAAAGGTGAACAGTCTCCAAGCAGATGCTACACAGTATCCGTCTGTATGCAGGTTTTAATTAAACTGGCGTCCTATAAGTTTCCACACAGCTAAACAGATTAAATGGCCTTTTGAAAGGTTCATTGCACTGCTAACATGTCTAAATTTGCATCTGGAAGTATCTTTGTAAATCACCAAGTAAACAAAAACTTATTTAATAAGGGACTTTACCGGATTTAATAACATAATTTTTTTTCTGTAACAGCTACAGACACAGCTCCCAATTCATCATTTTCTTGCACATGAAGCCGAACTTTCTTAGCCAAAATAAGCACACATGCCTGTACTTTTTTTCGGGAGTCCAACAGTGGTTTTTCAGGGAAAGAAAGCCAGCCCAGTATGCGAGACACTGCCTTGTGCCACTGTAGGAATGATGACACAGGCAGTCAGGGATGGAGCTTCTGTAAATCAAATACAAACATCCCACCCTGCTGTTTCTAGAACTCATTCCTACATGCAGTATTTTATATTAGTACAGCACAGTGAAGCCTTACAAAAGGTGAGAGGAAGATAAGAAAGAAGGCAAAACAAAAGTAAATCGTGCCACTACCTTAAGAAAGGGATCAAAATCTCTGCTTCCTTCCTGACGCGAGATACATCCATCTCACTCCAGACCTCACCAGGAAAGCCCAGTGTGAATAAACAGAAAGGGTTCACCGGGAAAACGGAGAAAAGGCAAAAGAAAAGAAAACAAACAAAAACAAAGCGAAACAACAACAAAAATACAAAAGAAAAGCCCTGTGTCTTTTCAGCCTCATCTCTGAAGCTGCAAACCATCTCAAACCCTATCTACCTCTCTGACTTACCACAAGCGTGCAGCACAGGAACTTGTTCATTGTGGTTGGTGGAAGAAACCTCAGCGCGCTGGGAAATCAGGCAGAGTTAGCCAGTGCTCCAGCCTCCTAGCAGCCTGCTGACATCCCCCAACATTAAAGACACGGCATATATATAGTCCCGGTGTAACAGGAAGCTTTGGCTCAGCTTTGATCACTCATTCCCTACTATGACCAAACTTTTCTCCCTCTCTCTCTCTCTCTTTTTCTTTTTTTTTAAGGAACCTGTAAAATCTGATGATTTAATGGAACTGTTTGAGCGCTGTAACCACAGACTGGAAAATGCAGGAGGGAGTGTCAGGGGCTGGCCAGGGGAGGGTTTAATTGGGCTCTGTCTGTCTGTCTGTCTTTCCCCCCCTCCTCTCCCCTTCGCAGCTGGCTTGGTGGGGAAACGCACTTCCAGGACAACATGTCTCAGCAGTCAGGCTCACAGGGGACGTGTTTAGAAATCACTGCCAGCGGGTGAGCTGCAGCCCCACGGCCCTACAGCCAGCCCCCACAGGGAGCCTGGAGCTCACCCAGGGCTGCCGTTCCCCACCGAGCCCGCAGGCTCCTTTCTGCCTGGTTGCCCAGGGATTTCCAGGAGCAGGGCTGGCCGGGAAACAAAGGTCGGGAAGGGGAGGTGGAGGGGAAGGATAAAACCTGCTGGTTTCCCTTCCCTGCCAATGTGGGAACGCCAGCAGCAGCTCTGCTGCCCTGGCCAAGTGCCCATGCTGCCCGTTGGGCAAAGGGCCCCATGCTTCTTCCTTCTTCCCCATGCCATGTGGTGCTTTTAATGAGATAAGAGGATTTTTTTTCCCAAAGCGGTGCAGATCAAACACTGATGATGTTGCATCCCTTTTCCTCAGTAGGTCCTCGGGTACCAGCCTGGAGCTCTGTGGGGGCTGTGACCCATCGGCCTTCTCTAGGCCGGTGCCCCAGGCCATGCAGCCACAGCGCGACCTTCCCCTCAGAGGTCTGAACAAAGTATTCCTTTTCCTAACCTGCAGATACCCAGAAAGTGATTATCCTCTGTATTTCAGATGCTGTGGGATCCTGGGGTAGAAGCCAAACCTAGTCGTGCATCCAGTTTTCACAGATGGTTTTCTGCCCTTTTTCGCAGGCCAGACCAAAACCTCAGCTCTGGATATTCCAGCTCTCAAGCATTTGAAATCTGGGGCCCACATTGCCTCTGAATTGTGCAGTTTTGCCCCTCTGAGTCACGAGGCCGTGTGGGATTGGCAAGAGGGAGGTGGAAAAAGCCTGCACGTTGTTTTACAAAATCCAGCTATGCTAAGTCAGGAAGCCATAGTCTTCAAGGACAGCCCAGCACATTCCTCCTTATACATCTGTAATGGTTTGAACACCCATCAAGCATAACCTGAGACTGAAACAGATGCTGATTATATTCATCAACATGATAAAAATTCAAGACGCTTGAATTGGTGATGAGTTCTTTCTAAGAGGCAATGTGAAAATTGGCATAGAAATCCAGCTACCCAGGGGCGTACTGCTGGCATCTGTCAGGTAGCTGTTACTATTTCATTACTTGAATGGATGCTCTAACTGTTCTTGTAACCTTTTCAGAGTCTTCTAGTACTTAGATATCTACTCTTAGATATATAAGTGGACATGCTGCCTAGATAAAGAGACAGCGGTGCTGATAGTCTGGATCTACCCAGACATTTTCTTTGTGGTGTGAAGAGAAGGACCATTTTCTAAATGTCCATCTTTGACCATGTAGTAGTAGCTATACTGAGTACAGCATTTTCCATATAGGGGCCAACTTAAAGCGTTACAAAGAATGCTACACCAGCTCCATCAGCAGAAGTTATTTAGGCCAAATTAATATTGTCGTCAATAGCTGGGACACAATAATGCAGTCTTCTGACTGGCAACACTCAGCACCAGTGTCAACTTCTGACCGTGGGGGTAGGTGACGCCAATTGCTCCCCACTCAGATACCAGAGAAGCAAAAGCAGCAAATCCATAGCAAGCTCCCATAGTTAATCAAACAGCGTAAGCAAGTTTCAGTGCGCTTTGAGTTAGGCTTGTCATCTCATTGCTGGTGCCAGCCATAAATACGCAACGGCTGGATCTCTAGAGAAATAAAAATGCAGCTCATAAGCCTGTGCTTCTGCCAGTTAATGTTTGTAGGGAATATTGTTCACGTAAGAAATTTCTAGAGATCCAATTTTTTTTTTATGCTGTGAAACAACTGAAAAAATTTAAAAGGCATTCGAAGAGCTTAGCTCAGAGTGTGCCTATCGTTAAGAAGTGGCACCTTCTTCAACACTTCTGCTTTCTTTTTATATTTGCATTCAGAGTTAGATTTGTTGACCTGCATGAAAAAAACACATACACAGTGGGAGAAAAAAAAAAAAAAAAAGGAAGCACAGGTTAATGAGAATAAGACAGATCTTCCTGGAGCTCATTCACCTTAATAGAAGGGAGCCAAAGTGTACCTGTTTCATTGAGGACAGCAGGTTTGGACAGATGCTAAGGAGATCGTCATCTTAAAATATACAAATATGAAAGCTTCAGCTTTCTGATCCCACTGGGATCTGTGGAGCTGGCTGTGAATGGTATGAGGGAACTATATAGCTGTACTTAGCATGTTTGATCTGAAAATCACAAATAGACAATAAATACAGAATCCCACAGTGCCATTTTTAGTGTCACTTTCCAGAGAAGAACTATGCTTAACAAGGTTTAAACTGCAGTTTGAATGTTTTCACAAGTGCTTTACAGTGTTGCCACTTTGCCTTTGGGAATTAGTTAAGATGTGCTTTGCACAGAACAGAATCATAGGACGAGGCAGCAAACCCTGTAATAAACACTTGTCCATGCTACAACCAAGTTGTTCTCAGCAGTGTTTAAAAGAACCACGTTTGTGACTATATGCCGTACGGCAGGGAAGGGGCACAGCCTGGAATTATTTCATAAAAGTTAACTTCCTTTAATTATTCATGATCCATAACATAGTTTACAAGATGTACTAAGAAAAGAAACTTCAATATCAGGATTTCTTCTTTTTACTGACATACCTAATGTAGCGACTATAGGCATTACGTAGTCTGTTCCATGTTACAGGAACATGAGCAGTTTGTTTTAAAAATAATTAGTTAACAGTGATGCAGAAACAGCTCTCTAGTCAACATAAATGGTTCACTGCAACTTGTAACATACACAAAGCTGGAGAAAAATGGCTGCTATTATTGGGCAGACTGAAAGTTGCTGATAGCACTCTGCTTTCAATCTGTAACAATGTGCTTTTGGTAAGACATCAGCTTATTGATTCAGTAGTAGTCATATTTCCAGACACGTATTTGTCTTTCCCTGTTTTTTATCCTCCCTATTTGCAATGCCGTCCTGGATGTTATGATTGTTATAAATCTATTTTTATTCCCATGCATCATTATAATCACCAGGTCTATAAATGGCTTTGCTCTTTAAGCCAGTCTGCTATCTGGAAAAACTCACAAGTCCAAACCAGTGAGTTGGTGCTGGCAGGTGAACGCTGCATAGCTTAGTCATCTCAGTATATCAGTGTGATGTTTATTGAGCTCAAGCAACAAACAGTGGGAAGACTGTGGCTTCAGGCTTGGGACTCAAGAGTTCACCACACGTTGCGTTTAGAGAACACTCAGAGCTTCGTCATTAACAGATTTCTGTCAAACTAAGGGGAAGAGGGATCTCAAGAAGATCGATTGCCTCTGAAAGCAAACATATTAGTAGCTGCAAGAAGGAAAAAATCTGGCATTCTACCATGCTGTTACAGCAGTCCCTTAGAAATTAATCTCCCTCTTTAAATTGCAAGAGCTGATGATCTGAACTATCGTGGGAAAACTTGGAAAATGGAGGCTTAGAGAAACCTGATAATCTGCAGCCAATAAAGTGGTGTAGGTATCTGGAAAACATGTTTCAGATTTTGCTAAAGTAGGTGAAGCATCCCTGCAGATATTTCCCCATCCATGTTCTCTCGTGTAACTCAGGAGCCTGAGGAAAAGACTGTTCCAACATATACTGAAGGAAGAGAAAAGGTATTTAGCTCATAATGCTGTCAACAGAAAACTTATACCTAGGTGGTCATCTTTGTTTTAATTGTGGCTTGTTTTATTTTGTAAACGATTCTGCATCTTTTTTTTTTTTTTGTATTGAGCTCTTAGCTCCTTTTATAAATCTGAGCCAGATACAATGTGTTAATATGCCCAAAGAAAAACCTCATTTGTCAAAGTATGTATCCAGAGAAGGAAGATAGATCTCATCCTGTCAAAACACATTTTGATTTGCATTATAGGATTTGAATGTTGCAATGGAGGAACTAAAAAATTAGTCACGGAATGTACATACAGTCACATAAAGATCTAAGTACAAAAATCTCATCCAACTTCAGAGTAAAGTAGGATACCTATTTTTTGCCACTCTGGGCTTGCCTGTCTAGTGAACTAAGCCAGCTTGCAAATCTCAAGAGTGCTGGTTACCTCTGTGGTCATCCTTAGCTTGCAGATAACATTACACTCTCTGTTTCCCATTCAAAGTGGATTCATACCACGTCACTGATACAGATTTGTGAATTTCTTCAGGTTGCGTAAGCAACCTGAAGCAGGTAGGATCAGACTTCTTGCTTTTGGATGGCTGTATATGAGAGTATGCCCTGTAACTCTGAATGGGGACCACCAAACTGCTGCACTGGAAATACCTATCCCAGCTTCCTTCACAGTCACTCCCACCTACAGGCAAACAACGGTGAGCAAACAGGATACTGGAAAGCTGTGAACTGAGAAACGGCAGTTTCATTTAGTCATTCCTGCAGTGGCTGTTTTGGCCTTTAATTTCTTCCTAACTTCATCTCTGTGGCATCAGGAGGCTTCATGCAATGATTCAGATCCTTCAAGCAGAAGAAACTTTAATGCCTTCTGAAAAACTTGGTCATAACACCCAACCATTTGATAAGAAGGAATTCATCGTTCCCAGAATCAACATTTCCAGTTAACACCAGTACTCCAAAGGAGACAGCACATACTTTACCGAAAGCTCAGGAAACTGGAACTGGAAGCTTGAGCCAGTAAGATTTTCTGGCTAACAGGTTTTTCTTTTTTGTCTCTACTAATTTGCTTTCTACTCTGTAATTGAAGGTCACTGGTTAAGGAAAATGGTCCTGTTAGCTCATGAGGAGCGGCTGTAATTTCATTGCTTTCAGTCTGACTTCATTGTGTATATTTGGGTGCACTAATTTTCCCTCCTGCTGGTTTTCCACATACGCAAGGATGTCAGGCCAGCAATGATGCCATGCTCAGTCGTCAGTGAATTTTGCATGGACGTTTGATTATTTTTGCTCCAGGCTCTGAATCTCTTAGATGCTGGGTTCATTCAGCTGTGAACCAACTATCCAATTGTACAGCTTGATGGATGGCCTGCATCATTTACATCCAAGTGTCTTCACCACCTGTGGATTGCTATGCTCTTCCCTTCCAACCAGGAAGGTGGATAAAGGCAGCTGTCATCTATGACAGATCAGCTGCTCCCTGGCCTGGGAGCTTGATTGCTTATTATGGCAGTAAACCTCTACAGGGTAGCAGGAGCTTCAAATGCTGAGGCATCTGAAGTACAGACGAGACAAGAGACTGGAATCTCCGGTGAAGACTTTTACTGAGGCTTGACAGAAAAAGCACTGTGAGGGAGTGCAGCCATTCAATGAAATGAAATAAGAATATTAGGTATAAAAGTCATATTTTCCAGCTGCAAATACCAGAAAATGTGTATGTCAGTCTTGTGAGGTATGTAGATAACATTACAAATCCATTAACTCAGACACACAGTCTGTTCTGTTTTCCCTTAATTATGAAAGAGCCTATCAGTACCATACTGCTTTCATCAGCCTCTCCTTTTCCCACTGAATTGACTTAAAGTTTCCTGTCCATGCCTTTCAGAAATACCTTTGTCACACCTTTCAGAAATGCCTTTGTTCCTCTCCCTTCTCCTTATGTGGTTTCTGTTTCCTCCACCATGCCACTGAGGCCAGCCTCAGTTTGTCAGACTTACAACTGTCTTCATCAGTTCTGTCCTCTGCTCACTTATCATCCCTTTGAATGAAGTTCGAAGACTCCTTCTTTTCCATCCACTCTTTCTAGGAGGAAACCAGTGCTTACAAGAGGTGAATAGCTAGGATGCAGGCCAGACTAGTATAAATGAAGTGCTTTTTTAAAGTGTATATAATATATGTGTATACATCGATTATAAAAATTGAATACACTTTTCTGCCTTCTACATGCTGCATTTTTAAGAAGTTTTAAAGTTTCTTAAGAAAGTATGTTGCCTTTCATGGACTTTGTGCACTATCACCCACAGAAAGCCCCACTTATGACTACACACAGAAAGAATCACAATAAGGAAAGAAAATCAATAATGAAGACTCAACGTTTCCTCCTCAAAAGAGCTAACAATTTATTTGTAGTTCCTGCTTCGATGTAGGCTCTGCAGCTCCTGGTTTCATAAGAACTGCAGTGGTGTAAGCCAAGTAAAAAGGAGAGACCTTTGAGAAGTAACACAAAAGGGATATGCAATTTATGGAATATGGCAAGTCAATTGGAAAGCTTGCCACGTCCCTTCAGAAATAGCACAGCTCATGTAGTAAATGGTCTAAAGCACCTTTTAGGTACTTTTCCTTGTGGCCAGACTTCAAGCATAATGAAGCTTTTGTCCTTTTCTTGGCAGAGAAGCTTCAAAACCAGAAAATGCAGGGGGGAGAAGATGGAAGGAATTTCATCCTCCTCAGGAGATTCCTTACAGCCAGCGCAGACACTGCTACATTCTCCCTGGATGCTCCAGCACGTTCCTTTGTTCACTCTGACCAGACATTTTCTTTTGTTTAGACCATCAGTGCCCTGCAAAATATTTTTTACCTGCAAATCAGTGTGGACTGCATTGAACAGTCCTTGTCTCCCAGCACCAAAGTTTCCCTGGATTTAATGTTTGTATCATGTGCTGCTCGCTACTCACTGTGTTAACAGTTAACAATTAATTATTGTTATTAATTTCTGTTATTCAGTACTGACAACTGAGCAAAATTAAGATTTGATGGAAGTGAAGCTAACTGTCAACTTTATGCATATTTAATCCCCTGCCACCATATGCACAGCAGGGTGGTATACCCTGAGAGCAACAGCACTAATTCCAGTGCATCAGCCAACAAGGATCAGGGCTTCAGAAAAGAGTTTTTAAAGAGGCTGTCCAGAGACAAGTGACTGTTGGCCACAGGGGAATGCTGTTGATTTAAAGATTTTGTATCTACCACGCTGTGCCACAGTTAGTACCGCCAGTGTGCTGTATTTCATGTGATGTGAATTTTAATCTGCGGACATCTCTGTGTGTATGTGCATGTGTAAGATGTGCCTCTTCCTTAAATCCACCCTTTATTCACTCCTCTAACAAATTCTCAGCTCCTCTCAGTGCTTTCTTCTAAGATTATCTGCTCCCAGTGCTTGGGGGCTTTCACCTTTGATGCTCCTCCCCAGCTTTCTAGCCTCCACTCTTCTTTTTGTATGGGGATCTTCATACATTCTTCTGGTCTGCTATCAGAGTAGGCAATCCAGCTGTGTATTGTGAAACAACTTTGCATCTTAGCACATTCCTTCTGAATCAGGATTCAAGAATATCACTTGTAAAACAAATATCAAGGAAGCAGCCCATAGTTCACAGTGGTGGGCCACGAGCCATGCTTGTCTCAGCGAATGATAGATCAAAGGCTCTTTCCTCTTGTCTGCAAGTAAGAGGAAGATTTATTTATTTTCTTAATCAAAGATAACTTGCTTGATAAAGCCATGTATTGCAGACAATCCTATCCACTTGATCTTTCATGGAATTGTTTTGTACATGTTTCTGCAGCTGTGATTTTAAATAAAGGAGCCAGGAGCATGGCTCTTTGGCTGGGTCTGCTTTTGGACTGGCTCTGAGTCAAGAGTCTTGAGAACTGAAAAATGAAAAGAGGGGAGGTCAGTGTTCACTCTATCAAAAAGGATCAGCATAGCAGAGACAAACAGACTTCTTCCCGTGTTTCAGCAGATTTTGCAAACAAGAAAGAGTAATAATAATTTTAAAGCACCCTCTCAACTGAAGAATTCAGTGCTGCTTCTTTAAACTGTTGATGTGGGCTGCGCAAGGAAAGCTAACAGTACTCTGATTTGTTGTGAGAACTTCTGCCTAAAATGTAAAAGCATTTCTTATCAGAGAAAGCCTTTCCCTTCTGCTTCTGCCATCTTTCTTTCATATCGCTATAAAAAGGCTAACAGTGAACGTCAATGAAAATGAAAGTAATGTGGAAATACATAGAAATGGCTGCTCTATTTTTTTTTCCCTGTGAATTCTTTTAAATAATTTTGATCTGCATCCAGAGCAGTTTATGGAGGCACAAAACAGTGCATGTGGAACAGCTTGCAAGAATGTGGAGTGAATACTAATGCACTTGAGCACCCTCCCCCAAGCTCTCTAAGCCTTCTGCAGCATAACTACCAGTTCCTGTTGGGCTTGCCTATATCTTCATGGAGAAAAAGTCCTTTAGCATTTAATAGAAAATGATTATTTTTTATACACGTTTTGAGCTGTTAGAATTTAATGCAAAATTCTCTCCTCGCCATATAGTAGTTAAAAAAAAAAAAAAAAAACTATCATGAATAAATTCTAAAGGCAGTTTAGGGCAGATTTTGCAGAAGAATAATACATTTGTATAGGACATGCCTGAATACCTCTTGTTAAATACAATGGGATTCTTTTTCAAAGTGTTAGCATCTAGAGCTAAGTGGATTATAGTAGCTAAGTTTATCACAGCAAATTTTGGCTCTTTCTTGCAGGAGAACGGAAAGGGCCTCCCTCTGAAAAACAGAAGAAAACTGAGAAAATAAAAAAACCTGACTTCTTATTTTTTCTAAAGATAATATCAGTTCTGGAAGCCCAAACTCATCCTACACAAAGTGCCACAAAGGGTCTTCCTTTATTTTTCTAATCTCAAAGACCTAATTATGATCTGTCCTACAACCCAGAGGTGGCTACTGAGGTACTCAGAACACAGTTTTGGGTCAAACTGATATCAGAGCATTTCAGTAAAAAAAAAAAAGAAAAAAAGGATCATATGATGTGTGGCTTGTGATAGCAGAAGACTGCAATCAGTGACATCCCCTTTTCTTCTCCCTAAACCTCATATTTCTCATTAAATGTGGATTCATTTTTCTACCCATTCCACCCCTGAAATGCTTTTACACATTTAACCAGAGGGAAGATACACTTGGGTAGCAACACAAAAGGAAAGATGTAAAATTTCAGTACAAGTGCATGTTGGATGCCTCTCTTCTGCCAGGACTTTGTCAACTCTGAGGACAAAGCGGCCGCTGTTCCTTCTCAAAAGCAGAGCTTGAAGTTGCACAGAGATGAAAAGCATCACAGTTCCATAACTAAATGCCGCATATTTACTATTTATAAACCTCACATGTGGGTGGCTTGGGCTGTTAGCAAATGTTTTGCTACATTGAACGGCCGGCCTCATGTCTCCGGGGCCTGGAGCTGTTTGGGGACTGGGAACATGGACGTAAAAGGAGAAGGAAGAAACTGCACATTACTTCCCCAAGGCCACTTCTCCACAAAAGAACGGCTGGCCCAGTGTACTGCTCTTGAAAGAGCTGACTTCAGATCTCTGCTGTGGCACCACCTCTCTGCACGCTCCCAGCAAGACATTTCAAGTGATGTCCAAGTTATTTTGGCTCAACAAGCAGAGATGGGATCTGAGCTTCTTGCAAGATCAACGTCTATTTTTGCCTTTTTTTTTTAATTTTTATTATTAAGTTTGGGTAAAATGCCATAAGCTGGGATTATTAACAGATTAATACTTTGAATTGGATGCAGTGAGAAGAGCTATATAATTACCTTGGGGAGGTAACGAAGAAATGGTGCTGACAGCCCTTGGCATTTACTGCGCTGACTGTGACAATGGAAAGATTTATTCAAAACTACTGTGTCAATTAAAGACTATATTTTATTTCACTGCAATATGCTCCTTGGTGTTTTGTTTTGTAGCTTATTTAGCAAAATAAGTTCCCTGTTGAATGTATCAGCTGACTATAAAATGAGTCAAAATCTACAGACTGCAGAGAAAGCAGAAAAGCAAACCTAAGCCAAGTATTCTGTCCAGAAGGATGGAGAAGATTCATCAGCCACACTTGCAGCAGCAAAGCCAATGATGGTTATCTCCCAATGGCTCCACTCCCTGCCACTGGGTAGGGACTGAGTTCAGCCAGAGGAGAGAGGGAATCTGGCTGTTCAGAGCAGAACCCAGGGCAAGGGCCTCTGCACACTCTTCAGTGGATTTTCACTATCCCACAGTGGTTTTGTCCTCTCTATCAGTCCCCATGTTTTCAAGCAGCTCTGCAGCATGTCTCCTCGTTCCTTACCAATCTTACCCCGTCTTCATTCCAAAAAGAAGCATGAAGCTATGCTGTTGCTTAATGCTACTTCCTCTTCCATTTTGCTTGCATGTTATACAATTTCTTTTGGGACCTCTCTTGACTATTTCTGTTTTATACTTCTGTTTTATACTACTCACAACAGGGCTGCGGCTTCTTGAATATCACCCAAATAAATAGTATGGTCGAGCACAACGCAGCAGCATCCCACATGTCAATTAAGAATGGCAGGCATCAAAATCTAGTTGAAACCTGAATAATGTGGGGGTTCCACAGACACCAGCCAATTTCACTGTGTTTAATGTCCTGTTTCCCAGCTCAGCTCCAAGCATATGCGTAGGCCCTCTGACTTGGATAAAGTTACTCACGGTATGAAGTACCTTTCTGAACTGAGGCTTCAGCATTAAATTGAAAAACAGAGAAAAAGCTCTTAAGATCCAGTGAAAAAGTGCTAATTCAAACCCTATGTAAAATGTGGGCTAGCTTGAACCAGCGACATTATTCCTCAAAAAAGTATACAGCCATCTTGGCAAAGCTCGTTTGTTATTGAATTTATTTTTATACTGCAAGTTACGGGAAATTAAATAATACCTCACATTTTTCTTTGTTATGGTAACAATGTGAAAATATTTCAAGCTAAAAAATGCTTACATCCTTTAGTAGTCTTTAAAACATAACTATAAAATTAACATTCTCTGTGATTGTCCTAACTAAAAATCACAGATTAGCACAAACTCTTTCCCCTGAAAGAATGGGAAGCCATTTTAAGTAGTGCCATACCCATGAAATAAAATGGAAAATAAATGTAACAGTAGATATGTTTCTCATTAAATAACTTTTTTTTTTTCTTTTGCAGTCATCTTTTCTGGAGAGCCTTTGCTTTCTCACATGGTGAATGGTTGCTTCGGGTATGTCACTCTTACAGAATCGTGTGCATTTGCCTACCATTGCATTTGTCCTAATGACTTTTCTCTGGAACCACAGTTTGTTTCCCTAAGGGTATTCACAGTGTAAACTTTGTGCATCGTTTTAGGGGGTTGAGATAACTGAAGTACAGGGAATAAAGACGCACAGGAATTTCCCTCACCAGTAGGAAATGAAGTAAACAAACAAGAAAATAAAATTTCATCACAAACCCTCTGAGGTCAGAGTTGGGTCACCAAGTCAAGCAGTACAGAAAGAATAGCTTGGTTTCCCTGCTCATTAAGTACTCCTGTCTGCTAACATTGCAAACAAGAATGCTAATTAGCACTTGCCACTGTACATTGCACTGACCCTGTGAGAAGTCTAGATACTCGTATGGCTAAAAAGCTGCAGTTTCTTGTGACCTAAGTGATATCTGAAGCAATGATTTAGAGGTAAACAATTCTGTTTCCCCTCCTCAAAACGTCTCTTCTTTCATTTTTAGCTGTTCTGATCTTGAAAAAAAAGTTTTTAAAAAACCCGATCAATTATTACTACAGTAATGTACTCCATGTTGCTCAAAGCATCAGTTGACAGCCATAATATTTTGCACAGAAACTACCATATTGGTTTCAGACAGCTACAAGGAACTACCAGATTAATGGGCTCCAGAGCCAGGGGGATCATCTTGCTTGGCAAATCTGATGGCTTGTGCAAAACAGATTGTACATAGAGAAGATCATGGGGAAATACATCCCGTTTGATTGTTGTTCTGCTGCTTAATTACTAACAGTAAAACATGTGTAAAACAGTAAAAAATGTGTGGCTCATCTTGCTTGCATACATACAGCATCAATTTCTGTTTTATTTAGTTCGCAGAATACCATCCTGCCACCTCAGTATTGAACTCAGCAGCTTCTGTCCACTTTTTCCAAAGAGACATCTAGTCTGTATTCAAAGACATCAAGAAATGGAGAATACACCAGAATTCTTGGTATTTTGTTCCAATGGTTAACCACCGCCAAAATTATTTCCTGACTGCTTATTTTCAGTATCTTCTGATTTAAATCATGTAGACAGTTCTTCCTGATGTCATTTTGAACAGCTACAGCCTCCATCCAACACCTATTTAAATCAAGGGAAACATTCCTATTGATTACAAAGAATAGCGAACCAAGCTCTGAATTATATATAACACATCTCTGTGGTTTATGAGACGAATGCTAAAAGAAAAGTCTCTCAATATTCCAACAGAGAGACAATAGGAATGATAGAGAGAATGCTGCCCTCTTATGGTTTTGTGGATGAACGTGTTCTCATAATATATTAAAAATAGAAAAGTAAATTTTTAGGCTGCTACATGCTATTCTGCTTGGTTTTATGTACTGCACTGAACAGCGAGCATGTAACAGGCAGAACTCCTTTCACAGTAAATGATCTAAAAGCACTGAAAACGCAGCCCATACTGGCAACATTGAAGGTAGTAATGCACAAAGACAATAGGTGATGTAAGAGAAAAGTTTGGGATCACTGTTTTCCAGACAGCTTTGTAAGCTGAAGTGGGCTGGGACACAGCTGGGTGCTCGTTTTGTTCCCCATGCTTGAAACCAAGAAGCCTGTTCCCATGATGAAGACTCCTTTGTTCTCCAGAGGAACTGATTCATGCACTGTGCCTTCCCTGCTGGAGAAACTGGCATCCATGGATACCACTGAGTAGGACATACATGAAAACCTCTTCTAGTTTAAGAGTATGTCAGCTCAGAACTGTGCACTTAAATTACTAGAATCTTTTTTCCCCTTCAATCTCCTTTACATGCATAAAGGAACAGGCATAGGTATAAGATCACAGAATCACAGAATCACAGAATCACAGAGTTGTAGGGGTTGGAAGGGACCTCCAGAGATCATCTAGTCCAACCC
>JANHGO010003227.1:0-27713 GCA_024606505.1 Aquila spilogaster | reverse complement strand
AATAAAATAAAATAAAATAAAATAAAATAAAATAAAATAAAATAAAATAAAATAAAATAAAATAAAATAAAATAAGCCTTTGAAAAAAAAAAAAAGCAGAAGAAGAAAAAGAAAGGTTCTGATATTCAAATAACATCTTGACGTTGCCAAAGCGCTAGCAGAGCTGCATCTGCCTTATGAACCCTGTTATTGCCAGTTCAGGGCCTTACCCTCAGAAAGGAACCACTCCAAACCATCCTTTGAGCATGGAAATTTATGATACAATGTTTTCCTATTTAATTGCTCTGATTTTATTTAGATAGGAGGTTAGAGTATTAGTAAACACCTTCAAAGCAAGTGGAAAAGATTAGCTGTGGGATAGGTGGGAAGCTGTTTTCTCACTGGGATCTTCAAAAAGCAAAGATTTGTAAAGCTTTCAAGATGACTGGGGACAGGACTGACTTCTCGTTAAATCAGATAGGGACCTAATTAGAGATTTCTGAAAGCAACAAAGCACCCTGCAGCAGGCAGTTTCCCTGCTGGGAGAAAACTCACTGAAACATAAGGATAAGGCTAATAGCAGCTGCTAAGAGGAAAGAAAAAAACACGTCCCTTTTAACTGTTTTAAACCCTCAAGCAATTGGACATCACTGGTCAAGGTTTAGAGGAGATAGTCTAACTTGTCTGATAGGAAGACAGGAGACAAAAATCTGTTGCCAGAGGCTACAGGAAAGGGTTGGACAAAAAGACTGAGGTGGTCAGCAGATGAGCAGATATCTCCTCCGCAAGCAGAGGGGTGAATTAGCCTCATAGTTGCTAAACTCGGGATAACAAATCTGCCTAAAGACTTGCTTCCTCATTGGGAAAATAACCTTTGAATGGATCTCTGGAGCAGGAGAAAGAGATCAAGGAAAATGTGTCAATTTGGGCTAATAAAGGAAGCAGAAGGGCCATAAATGGAGCAAATATGCATCCCTAGGCAGCAGGCACCCTTTTTTCCTTTCAGCAATTGACAGTGGCCCTCAAGGTATTGTTACACATGATGGGCTCTAAGACTTGATAGCGCACTTCTTATTACCATTTGCATTATATATGACCCTTTGCTTTTGCCTATGAGACAATCTTGGGATAGAAATGGGAACACATGGGAGAAAATTATCCACGCTCCATCTGTTTGGGATCATTCCGATTCTAAATACACATTTTTATGAATGCATTTTTCCAAATGGAATGCAAAGACCCGAAATTTTGATTTTGCTTTTTATTTTTCTGTTGCAACCAATAGAGGCAGAAGTCTGGAAGCTGAGAAAGCTTCAGGGCTAAAATCCAAACAGCATCAGTTAGAAACAGTCTTTCATAGAAACAGGTATTCATAGCTCAGAAACAGCATTGCCGTGTTCAGCACGAGTAAGGCAGTCTGGCACCATGGGCCTTCCTTTGCACTTTCTGTGTGGAAAAATGATAGTCATTGCTTGCTTGGGTAAAACTGTGATTATTTTAATACTTTGCAGCACCAAAAATAATACAAATTTCCATGATAGGAAGTAGTAAACAATGAAAATTACTGAAGTCATTTGCCACTAAGCTCACTTACTTAGCATTGAAGAGGTGATGGAGCTCGTTGTTGGGTGATATCATTTTAGATGAGAACAAAACTTTCCCTAATAAACGTTGAATAATTTGGTAATGGTAGCCTGCTTAAGTAGTACATGCATGCTCTGCTAGTTTAATTTTCATAAATATGATTGATTCACATGTTGACTTTACTACCACAATTTTTATAACCTCATTTAATCAAAACTACATGTTTATTATTTCAATTTTACATATTTTAGTAATTGGATTGTGTATCTTAATAGCACAGTAAGGTTTTGCATTGTTTACCAAGGAAAAAGCTGACTTGATATTGCTCCTTGTATTATAATACTCTTAATTTTTCTGGGCCAAGATAAGTTCTTATGAAATTACTTTACAGGAAAAGTATACGATCAGTTTGAAGGGAATGAAATGAGGCTGACTTCATTAGCTCTTGAATTTCAGCATTACTCCTGCTTGTCTCTTGGATCCTTCCTCTGCAGCTGCCTTAGCCCAATACTGTGGTTGTAGTCTTCTAGTTTTGTGCAAGTGGACTCAATTCCCGTATTATTCTCACGGCCTTCTACTTGGAAAATGAAAATGGCCAAGTTCAAAACCTGCAGTAAATGTTCGGATTTATTTGCTCCTTCCACTTTCTTATCACAGATACAATCCACAAAAAACATTCATTCTTTCCTTTTATTTCACTTTCCGACTTAAATATTCAAATAGCATAAATGATTTGGAGTGCCACATTCAAGATCTCTAGTGAAAACTAGAGTTTTACCTAGTTGGACAATCAAAGATGAGATTCCCAACTTGCTACTCAGTCTTGAAAAACTTAGCCTTTAGCAAGTGTAAGCCTTGTTGCTTGAAACCTATTTCAGCCTTGTTTGCTGATCTCGTCTGCCCTTATAATGGCACTTTTTTCATTATTTGCTCTTCCGTGATAGCACACACATACAGTGTAAGTATTGCCTGGGTTGTTTTTCATTTCTGCGTACTGCTAGAAGTCTGGTGATTAAAAAATATTTAGGACATAAGTTTGAGTTGTATCAAAACGCGTAAAGAATGTTTCTGATAACTTTCATCCAAATATGCATGTTGATTCAGAAATTTATTTGTGCACATGCTCTCTATGGAAAACAAACAGTGAACTGACAGTGTTATTAGTTGAATCTAGGTTTTCTGGGGAGAGAGATAATTCAGGTACCATTTGAGATGTATAGTCTTTCTTTTTTTCTTCATGTTTTATATTACCAGAGGGGCTGTTTATGCTTATTTTTAAAGAAGATGATGTGATCAATACATGAATTAATGTAATTTATGGATTAACCTTTATGTGCTAGCAGCTTGACTTTTATGCCTCAGTGGTATTGTGTTTTAAGCAAGCTTCTTTCTGGGCTTTTTATAAACAAGATAACTGAAAGTAGATCTGGCAGGTTGACCAGTCCGGCAAGAAGAAAGTGTAGATTGGGTGGCTAGCATTTTTTCTCTGATACTCCTCGTTGCTTTGCCACTCCTTACACTTTCCAGCATAGGCATATCATATCTTACAGGTTAGAAGTGGTTTGTGGCCGAGGAAGGCTTGAGCAGAAGGGTTCTGTGGAATGTGCCAGCGCTGCTGAAGAAGGAGTCCATGATTTAGTAGGTGGCGATCTCTCTTTGGAGTCGGAATTGAACTGCTGACCCAGCCTGGAGTTTAAGAGACTGCGCTGATGGGGCTACTGTGTTTGGGATGAAACTTAAAACCAAGGTCCTGTCTGCCTGTGGTCATTAAAGACTTCTGGCATACATCCTCTCCTAAACTGCTATGTGTTATTGCATTAAGTGCTATATTTCAGAAGTGGATTAAGAGATCCCTTTGTAGGGTTTCTAGAGCACTTTAGGATCATCTGGGATGAAAACGTACTATATAAATGTAAGTTACTATAATAATAAAATGAAATCACTCTCTTCTTCACCTTTCAAACAGGAGCACATCACCTTTACAAAGAACAAAACCAGCTTGAGATTTCTTTAGTATGTAAACTCAGAAGATGGTGACCAGATGTGGGTCAAGATCACCTTTAAATGAGGGTTTGGATTTCAAGTTAAAGGCTGAACCTTGGCTGAGGTTCAGATTCGGGTTTAAAAGCAGAGAAATCCCCTAAGGGTCTCCAATGAGATTTCATCTCAACATTGTGAAAATTTCATGAAATCATCTGTTCTACTGCCATTCTCGAATTCACCCTCATCTTCAAAGGGGATCCTTCTCTCCAGGTAGTGAAAGAAAAATATCTTTGAGTAAGACTTAGTACTAAGATCTGGATGGCAGGGGTTTGTGTCTAATAGTCTAATTGGGGCTGGGTTCTAGTGCCAGACATAGAAATAGGTTTGGAAGCAGAGAAGAAAGTGCTTTAGAACATCCAGTAGCTTTACTGATCCCTATTTAGCTTAACTTTTCAAGTCCCTGTTGGCCATTTTTAAGAGCCACTTGGTAAGCAAAACTATGTAGGTACTTAGACTGTTCTTAGGCTTAGATCTAAACTATCCACACATCACTTAAAGATATTCCCAGTTAGCACTTTGGGAATCCATTGAAACACATGCCTTCAACCCATTGCTTTCTAACTTTGCAGTAATCCATTTCGCTGAATACTTGTCTTTGAACAGGTCAGTACATTTCTGTCACATGGGCTGGTGGTACTTGTCTGTGCAATATAGCAGTAGATCGAACATCATCTTTAATCATGGCATGAAACAGCCCACTTGCTTCAAGCTTACCCATTTGCTGTAGGATCTAGGGCAGAGAATGGAAATACTTGCTAAGTGGCAATTGCAAACGGGGCCCCATTTAGGTGAGCTTGTCCAAGAAAATTTCCCTCCAGAGGTTAAAGAGCATGTGGTGGAAGAAGCTATTTGAGGACAAATCAGACAGCTGTACCATAGTCTTCATCAGTGCTAATAAGATGTTGGAAGAAATATTTAGCTCTTTGAAAATGCAGCTGACTAGTAAATCATGAGTTACAGTGATCAGCTCAGGTAGAAATACTGTCCAACAAAATAATGTGGCATGAAATCAGAGAGCTTTTGCAAACAGAAGATGGAGGGGTCAATTCTGCCATCAATTTTATGCACGTAGAGCTGGATGGAAAACATAAATTCTGTTTTGGGAAAGGAAAAACCCAGTGTTTGGCATTTGCCTTTGTCTCACCTTGGAGTGAAGCTTCAAGCTCAACCCATTTTACAGGAAAGAAAAGAATTCCAGCTCAGAAGATCCAGAATTTCTGTAATTGAGGAAAACCCAGCCATTTCCATTCTGGATCCTCCAACTTCTGTAATACTTGTGTAAGAGACAACTTCTCACAAAATGTTCCAATGAGTGGATCTGTATTTTTTCCACTAAAAACAGTTTTAAAAATTCTTTACTTGATTTTTCTTTTACTCTCATAGATAGGTGAGTACGTGTGAAGATACGTTACAGTTTGGGCAATATTCTGTAGGAGAAGATGACTATAATAGACCAAAAATTACATAGCTCATTAAATATACAACCTAGAGCCCACTGAAGACGGTAAAAATCATCCTGAATGATGTACTGGGCTCTTGGTAGAAAGTTAAGTAATTTCTGCCAAACTTTCATCATTGTGACCTGTGTTTATATAGGTACAACCTCAGAATATTTGCATGACTTTTTCTTTGTCTCTGAAGCCACTCAGAGTATTTGGGCCTGAGAGCAACACAGGACTGGGATCAGGAGTATCAAAATATATGCATGTACTTTAAGTTGTTCCAGCAAGGGAAACTTGCTTTCATTGAAGTACTGTAAGTTGATCTAAGTGTGTTTTCTGACATAAGAAACTTCATCACTTTGATCTCCATGAAGAATTCATCTGAGTCAGATAGAGCCAGAAAAACTTGTAAATCTGACACTACAATAGGAACATTTGCTTAAAATGAGTAATGCATCTTGATAGCTTTTTTGATAGCTAAAATAAACTTTATGCAGCACAGTCTTGATAGCCTGTTGAAAAATGAATGGATAAAACATGTTTTAGATCACGAGTCAGCTATTCAGTCACATTGCTTCTTTCTTTTTGATTCGATATAATAAAAAGTTAAATCCTCTGAAGAGTCATTGCAGCAAACTGACTGGGTCTGTTATGGTAGAGCACGTATTATCATAAAGAACCAGTTTCATACAGATAATTGTCATGGCTATAGAAACTGATGCAGAGATGCAGTTGCTTGCTTTCTGCTAGTCCTGCCAATGGTTGTTCGGATGCCTGTAATCAAACTGAAAGATAAGAGCGTGTGCTAGGCTGGTGCAGAGTTGTTTCCTATAAGGGCTTATGCAAACAATTAAAAATATATATTATCAAATAAAGCTTTCACTTCTTCGTTCCATCTGTACTTTCTATGGCTACATTAAAAACAAGTCCCTGGAAATCACAGATTTTGATAATAAAATCCAATAGTCAGGAATACGCTTAGTGTATTTATTTCAGAGTATTTGAATGCTCATCAGGTGACCAGAGTTCTTCACAAGAATACAAAACTGGAAGTTTAATGCACTGCTAATGGTCATCACAGCTACGTGGCTCTCAGTGCAGGACATCTGCAGCCGGTTCCCCCTCAGGCTGCCAGCTGATACGTTATCAATTAACCAGCAGACTGAGCAAACACATCTGTGCTATGTTTTGCCTAAGACTGCTGAATCACATTGTCTGGGACTCTCGAACAATGATGACTAAGTGCATTAAAAAAGGCAAGATGGTGGCCCAGCAAATACAGAGAAAATGGCCTCCTGCTGTGGAAAGGACCTTTTTTTGACTGTTCTGTGCACAGCTACGTTTATGATCTTTTATGCTGAATCTCACATGCTGTGAATACAAGTGTTCTTCCAGTAGCACCATCAGAAAACTGCATTCTCTGTTCTTACTCGGGCAATTCAGAGAAACCTAATATGTAAATACTTTTTAGATGGTAAAGAATTAGGGGATGATGGTTTTGTAGAATAATCTGCGTTAATCATTTGTGAAATAACTCAGTGAACTGCATTAGTTCAATAGCTCACATTTAATAAAAGTGTGAGACCAGGATGAAAACTGGCTGATAGAAAATGCAAAATTTTGTTTTAGAAATACTCAGCTGTTCAGGAGGCTGTGAGGGAAATATAGGTAACAGTTCGAAGCGATTGTTTTGGCCGTATGGAATGGGAATCTCACTACGTGCCATAATTTGGATTTCTTAGAGAGAATGTGATGCTGGCATAGCAATAAACAGCAAGTGAGGTGAGTGGCTGTCTGAAAAACCAATTTAAGATGATGATAAGCACAGCTATGATGAGAGGATGTGCAGGGGTGAGACTTCCCTACATCTTAACTCCAGAAACAATGATTAATGAGTTCATTGTACGCCGCTTGCTTTTGCAAAAGCTCTGGATGAGAAAAGTATCAGCAGATGAGTAACAGAAGAGGGCAGTGAAACAAGACAGTAAGGAGCCTAATCTTTCAGCTGAGATGGGAAGGCTTTGTGGAAGGTCTAATCTCAGGCCAAAAATACTATGAATTATAGAGATTATTTCTGTAAAGAGAACATTAGCTTTAAGTCTACAGGGACAACTTCTAATAATAACACAGGAAGAAAACTAACAGAAAACATCCTGATGGAATCAAAACCATCAATGGGCAAGATGTTGATAAAATTATGTCTTCCATAATACCAATGTATTTTTTGACGCAAAGAAAAATAATCAGAAAAATCTGTTCAATTGCCATCTCCACCTCTTATGTATTTCACAAGCTATGGTTCTATCTTTTTTTTTTTTTGCGGCATTCGGGCCTTTCAATTCTATGGTTAGCACTGTTACTGCTGTGCTTTCCTCATCCAGGAGCTGGGTCAGACACTGGAAGGATTAAAACCCAGTGTTGTAGCAGAGACAGTTGGGTCACAAAGAGACTTAGGCACTGTTTTGGGCAAAACCTGTCTGCCTGTGTTTGTTAGATGGATCTGAAAGGTTCCACTTGGCAGTGTCTCCTGGGTTCTGCACGTATGTGTGCACACACCCCTGGGAATCTCATCTGCAGGTCTGACCAAGCTCATCATGGATCCAGTCTCTTCTGTACACTGTTCCCTGAGACAAGAATGGCACTCTGAACAAGGTCTGTCAGAGCAAACATCTCAGGTCACCACAGCACGCCAATACAGAGCATTACCCACATGGAGCAGTTTGCTGTTAAAAATTTAAATGCCAACAGGGCTGGAGGAGAGTTTCAAAGATCATATTTGTGGACTTGAATGCCTCTGTGCTGCCATGTCCTTAATGGGTCCATAACAGGCCCCACAGCTCCTTTTGCTGTCTGCTCACCAGACGGAGCAGGGCAGCATGCAGGCCAGTGGCTGTCCCTGCTCTCTAATTGCTTGCACGCTCGCCAGCACCAGAGCTCTGGCTGTGTTGATTGCCGCTCCTCCAGACAACACACAGACATGCTTCAGGGGAGAGCATGTGCCAGGGACTACTCCCAGCAGGCAATTTCGACTCAAATACCCTCATTTTGGGGGGGTGGGGAAGGGAAAGAAGAGACCATGATATGTAAAGTTGAGCCATGCTGTGCTGCTTGGCCTCGGGGCCGGGGAATGGGCCCTGGTTATTTTACTTACTAGACATTTCCTGTGTGTCTTAATTCTCCGTCTGCTCAAGAGCAATAGCAGGACTTCCCTGTTTTGCAAAAATAAATGCTTTTTTCATGTGCTGCAGGAATAGGTGCTATTTTAAGTATTTGCCAGAGATGAATCCAATATTTTTGCAGCCTGCTGGGAGAGTGGATACACTGTGAGAAATCTCTGTGCTGCAATCAAGATTTTGACTGGGTTTCAACCTGTGATTATCTTCGAATCTGTAGTTGCTAGAATTCGCTATTTCAGTTTGGCCTGCTACGGTGACAGTGCTTGGTGCAACATTCAGCTTGGAACTGAACTGGAGAGGAAGAGGAGAGGGGTTCCACTGCATTGCTCTGCCTATTGGGTTGCTCCCTTTCTGGACAATGTGAAAAAAGTCAAGTCTTGTTTTTCATTTTCCATGGCCTGGGCCAAAGAATGCATGAAAATTATCCAAGAGAGGAGAAAAAAAATGGAGTTTTGCTCTAGCTTCAGGGATCCAGGATACTTGCCTTTCTCATCAGACAGAGAGCAACTAGACTGATATACTATTTTCCATCAATCAAGTCAGCAAAGCCAGGCAGAGCACTTCCTTTGACATCAATGCAGTGGTGACAGTTGTAGAGTTAATGCATTCCTTCTTAATGGAATACCATAAATCTAGATTCAGTGCTGCCAAAATAATGGCTGCAGCTCCCACTGAAGAAGTCAGCTCCCTCCCTGCATTCCTATGGGCCTGAAAACGTTTGGTTATAGATCTGATATTAATAACTTACTTTTATTACAAAGGATCTCGAAGACGCTCCGCAGGAGTGGTTTACCTATACAGAATGATACTGTTGCTTCTTGGCCGAGCACGCCACAGCTTTTTAGTAATTGCATTATATGTAACAGCTTCAGAAGAATGATTTTATTCTGATCTGAAATAAATTCAGATCAGTCCCTGAAATAATGTCAGGGACTCCCAAAAACACCTACAGCTTCCTCAGTTTTAGTCTCTTATTTATAATGAATATCTAAGGCGGGATGCAAATGTGACAGTACTGCTATGGCAGGAAAAAAAAAAAAACATCAATTAATTCACTACCTGTATTGTATTTGGATACTGAGGGGGAAGAAAAATAGCAGGTGTACTGGGATAGTCAGCAAAGGATCAGATCAGATTTAGAGATGCTTTGGAGATCCAAGTAAGAGTCAGAAGACCTCTTCACAATCTTGGAGAGTGGCTTTGCGAATGATGTACAGCCCTGTGGCCTGAGGATGGGGGAACAAAGGGCACGATCTGCGTTGACAGCATAAGTCCCGACGCTGATAGCAGCACAGTGCCTGCAGAACATCTTGATCCTCTGTCTCCTCTTCCACAGGAATGTGTTCAGCCCCCAAGGGGGTACTATTTGAGACTGTCTAACTGGCTGGAGTTAAACAGCTTTATGGCACTATTCAGGCTCAAGGCTTTACCTCTCATGAGTTTATTTCACTCTGCAGGGATCATAAAGCACCTTTCAAATTACCAGTCAGTGCTGGGGCATGGCAGAAACCATTGTGATACAAAGTCTGTTTAGCATAGGATGCAAGCGTAGCGATGCTTTAGAGCCTCTCTGTATGGGAATCTGGAGACAGAAGGTAAATGGTCAAAGGACAGATGGTGCAAGTGAGGGACAGAGGTGGCCCTAGGCACTGGTAACATGCATTTCATAGAATCATAGAATGGCTTGATTTGAAAGGGACCTTAAAGATCATCTAGTTTCAGTCCCCTGCTGTGAGCAGGGCTGCCACCCATCAGATCAGGCTGCTCAGGGCCCCATCCAACCTGACCTTGAGTGCCACCAGGCATGGGGCATCCACAGATACTCTGGGCAGCCTGTGCCAATGCCTCACCAATCTTTGAGTAAAGAATTTCCTCTTAACTTCTAATTTTAATCTCCTCTAACACTAATCCCCTCCCCTTTGTCCTATCACTATCAGACCATGAAAAAAGTCTGTCTACCTCCTGATTATAAGCACCCTCTAAGTTCTGTAAGGCCACAGTGGGATCTCCCTGGAGCCTTCTCTCCTCCAGGATGAACAAGCCCTCAACCTTTCTTCATAGGAGAGGTGCTCCAGCCCTCTGAGCATCTTTGTGGCCCTCCTCTGGACCCACTCCAACAGCTCCACATCTTCCATGTGCTGGGGGCCCCAGGCTTGAACACAGTACTCCAGGTGGAACTTAACCTATCATCAACAAACTTACTTAGGATGCATTCTATCCCTTCATTCAGGTCACTGATGAAGACGTTGAACAAAAATAGACACAGTGCCAACCCCTGAGGAACACCTCTAGCTACAGGCCTCAAACTAGATTCTGCAGCACTGATCACAACCCTCTGAGCTCTACCAGTCAGCCAGTTCTCAGTCTGCCTCACCATCCACTCATCTATCCCACACTTCCTAAGCTTACTTATGAGGATGTTATGAGATACAATGTTAAAAGCCTTGCTGAAGTCAAGGTACACAACATCCACTGTTCTCCCCTCATCTACCTAGCTGGTCATGACATTATAAAAGGCTACCAAATTGGTCAAGCATGACTTCCCCTTGATGAATCCATGCTGACTACTCCTGATAACCTCCTCTTCCACTTGCTTGGAGATGACATCCAGAATACACTGTTCCATCACCTTCCTAGGGACGGAGGTGAGGCTGACTGACCTGTAGTTTTCTGGGTCCTGCTTCTTGCTCTGTTTGAAGACTGGAGTGACACTGACTTTCCTCCAGTCTTCAGGCACCTCTCCCATTCTCCACGATCTCTCAGAGATGATAGAGAACAGTTTGGCAATCACTTCTGCCAGCTCCTTCAGCACTTATGGGTGCATCCCATTGGGGCCCACAGATTTGTGTGCAACAAGTATGCCTAGACAATCTCTAACCAGATCCTTCTCAACCAAGTGGAAGCCATTCTTTTCCCAGACTCTCTCTTACCTCTAGGGTCTGGAATTCCTGAAAGGCAGGATTAGCAGTAAAGACTGAAGCAAAGAAGGAGTTTGGTAACCCCACCTTCTCAGGATCCTCTGTTACCAGGGCATCCATCTCGTATTCAGCAGCAGGCCCACATTTTCCCTAGTCTTCCTTTTCCTACTGATACACTCCAGCCTTTCTTGTTGTCCTTGACCTCTTTTGCCAGATTTAATTCCAAGTGGGCCTTAGCCTTTCTCATCAAAACCCTGCATGCCCTGACAATGTTTTTATATTCCTGCCAAGTAGCCGGACCCCTTTTCCACATTCTGTAGACTTTCTTTTTCCATTTGAGTTTTTCCATGAGCTCCTTGCTCATGCATGCAGGTCTCCTGCCACCTTTGCCTGATTTCTTACTCAAAGGGATGCACATATCTTGAGCTTGGAAGAAGTGCTGCTTGAATGTCAACCAGCTCTCTTAGACCTCCTTATCTTTCGATGGGATACCAAGGAAGTCCTTGAAGAGGTCAAAGTTGGCCCTCCTGAAGTCCAGGGTTGAAATACTACTTTTTGCCTCGTTTCTCCCATGTAAGATCCTGAACTCCACTATCTCATGATCACTGCATCCAAGGCTGCCCCTAGCCTTCACATTCCCAGCCAATTCTTCCTTGTTTGTAAGAACAAGGTCCAGCAGTATGCATCTCTCCTTGTTGACTCCTCTGTCACCTGCATCAGAAAGTTATTTTCCGTGCACTGCTGGAACCTCCTGGATTGTGTGTGCCTGGAAGTATTGCTTTTCCAGCAAATATCAGAGTGGTTGAAATCCCCCATGAGAACCAGTGCCTGTGATTGGGAGGCTACTTTTAACTACTTTCAGGAGAAGGCATCATCAGCTTCCTCCTCCTGATCTGGCAGCCTATAGTAAACACCTACAATGGTGTCACCCATATTAGCCAGCCCTTTAATTCACATCCATAAGCTCTCAACTCGTTCATCATTCATCCATAGGCAGAGCTCAATACATTCCAGTTGTTCTCTCACATAAGTAGCAACATCTCCACCTTGCCTTGCTTGTCAGTCTTTCCTAAAAAGTACATAGCCATCCATGACAGCATTCCAACCACGCTGAGCTGTCCCACCATGTCTCAATGATTGCAATGAGATCATGGCTCTGTGACTGCACACAGATCTCCCATTCTTCCAGATGGTATATGCTGCATGTGTTGATATACAGGCACTTCAGAGAAAAAAAGGATGCAGAGGATGCTCAAGCACCACATGTTCCTTATTGGTCCAGTCCCTGCAAACTCTTGGCCTGATCTTGGCTGTTACTCAGAGGCAGCTCCTTGTAGTCCTGGGGCTGCCCAAGGCCGCATTCAACCTCGCCTTGAACACCTCCAGGGATGGGTCACCTGCAGCTTCTCTGAGCAATCTGTTCCAACACCTCACCACTCCCTAAATAAAAAATTTCCTCCTCATATCTAATTAAAATCTCCCCTCTTTTAGTTTAAAACCATTCTCCTTTGTTCTATCACTATCTGACAGTGTAAAAATTTAGTTCGATGCTGGGCAGGGCTTCCCAGGGATCATCAGAGGGCCCCCACAACGAAAACAGGGGCACTGTGGCCCCTTTACTGCCCCAGGAGACTCATCAACCTGGTCATGGAAACAATGCCCTGAAATGGAAATTATTGCCCTTAAGCTACTGTGGTCCATCAAAGCTGGTATCTGATTTAAGAATACATGAGTGATTGTAAGAAAATCTCAGCTTTTGTTTTGTTTGTAACCAAATGCCTTAGGTCTGCAAAGAAAATGTGCAGGTTGCAAATAAAAGAGAAGCAGAAGGTAGCCTAGGGGGTCCAAACCCTGAAGGCATATAATGTGTTGATTCAGTTTTTGGAACTGATTTCTTGTTTATTAAACCATCCACCTGATTTTTAGTGGGAAGTAAAGGATTGATCTTGGCATATCTAAATCGTAAATATTCAGCGTGCATTTAATTCCTAAATGGAGCCAACAGTGAAGGTCAGGTCTGGAGAAGGACAGCAGCACCTACCTCCTTTGTGCTGGGAGAAAACTAATCATGGGACATGAATGGGGGAAGACTGACACAGGCTCTGGCTGCAGACACTTTGATTTGGGTGCAAATAGCCTGGCTTTTGTTCCAGACTGATGAAGGCACACTATTGCTCACGATACTGCTCTGATCGGAGCGTTTGGCTTCTGGGCCAGACAGGCTTACATCCATCCAACTAAGAGCATGGGCTCATGTGGGCAGGCGTGCGCCAAAGCAGATCCCAGGGCTGCTCCCCAGCGAAACCACAAAATAAACACATGAGCATTCACTGCTTTTTAAAGGAAACTGGATGTTAATAAGCAGAATAATTTGCAATGGCTTGACTACTGACTTTTTTTTTAATTTGCAACTAATGCATGAAGGCATTTCTAATTGTAATTATGCCAGTGACCTATTGTCACATCAGCTATTGCAAACTGCATTTACTCAGACAAAAATTTGGTGGTGCTCTTTTTTATTGCACTGAAAAAAAAAATCAAGTGGGCAAGCTTTCAAGAGTCACAGTCAGAGTACAGTATGTCTGCATTTAATTATGAGGCTGGAGCAATTAACACTTGGGCTCTGCTTTGTTCTGTATTCCATGGCTTGTTGTTGAGAATACACAATTCTCAAAATCTTTCCATTTAAAATCTATCAAGCCTATTTATAGTTAGGATGGAGGGGGGTTACATATAACTGCTTAGGGCTGTGAAGTTTGGGCTAAAGCTTGGAAGACCCCAGTTCAATCCAAAGTGTTCTTTGAGACAGTGGAAAAGTCTCTTAATTTCTGCTGATATCTCACTGGCCTGCTGGAAAGCAACTCTTTGTGGTGAAGCAGGGGCTCCATTAGTTGTAAGATGCCTGCAATTAGAGCTGCTCCTCAGTCTGTCCTTTCTCAAATTTTATACGTACTGCATGTGCCTAATGTGATTTATATCAGTTTTGTCCTCAGATAGCCAGAGAACCTTAAGCCAAGTACTGAACAATGTGTAGCATACATGGCTTTGCTCCTTGTTCATGAATTCTCTTAAACACCTAAGTCTGGCCTAATTCAACACAATATTTCTCGAGCACATACTTTAGGGTAAAACATATGTTTCAGACCCATTGAAGTAAAAAAAAAATTATGATACTTAAGACCTCCTTTTTTATTGTTTCCCCTCACAACTTCACCTTGCAACACTTTCTTAATTGCAAAACAGTTTTGGCTTGAACTTCTGTGTCTCAGTCTGCTGTACTGTGACCTAAAGAACAGTACATACACATGCGGAAGTTAACTGGTCCCTTAGGAGCACTCTTGCACTGGAGAGTGAAGGAGAAGAAGGCATGTTTGCAAATAGTTATATTTTCTTTCTCCTACTTAATTGCTTCTGTTTGGAATTTAAAATCTTGCCTTACCATACAGTCACTTTCAAAGCGAACACAGCATGATTGACCAAAAAAAATCTGATTGATTGCATTTTTTATTATAATTTTGGCTGTGACATTTCATTACTGGGGACTGTGACACCCCAGAGAAGTAACAGTCAACTGGTTGTGGCACTTCTGGCACTTCCTAGCTTATACTCCGATTAACTCTGCTGTATTAATAAAGTCCTTTTAATATGATTTTGTGAGAGTAATTTCCTAGGGCTTTCAGGAAAGTTCATGGAAAAACAAACTTCATCACATGGCAATATGTTGATGCTCCTATAGGTCATCAGCAGAGCTGAATCCTTAGACCTCTAGTAGGTGAGCTCATGGAGTAACCAATAGTAGTACTAAGCTGTCATCCTCCTGCAAGGCCAGAACTAGGAATATTCATCAGTTCTCATAGTTATGTGCTGGCAGAGGAATAGGGAGACTTGGAGTAAGATCTCATGTTCCGTTTATGGCTCTGGAAACATCTTCCTCATCTTCTCCTCTTCTAAAGCACGGACCTCGGCCAGGTCTCCTGCAGCCTCTCTGTCAGACTGCAGAATCCTCCTGCCCCAGGACCTTCACTGCACAGAGCAACCTCTGTCATCTGCCTGGCACCTTCACAAACACCTGTTTCATTGCCTGTTGACATCAGTGTTGCAACCAATGCAATGTCTCCTTTCTCTCATCCCATAATTCCTTCTCAGTCTTCACACCCTGGCTCCTTGCACAGCTTGTTGCCTTCTGTACTGTATTGTCTTCATGGGTACTTTTCCATATTTCCTTGCTGGCCTCCAGTGCCAAAATCTCTGTACTGAAAACACCGGTCCACTTTCCTCCATCCTCCATAAAGTCAGAAATGACAGTTTCTGCTGTTGAACTATGCTGGCTTAACCTTTGTCCTTACCTGACCCACACCAGCCCAGAGGTAGGATGTTTTTTGGAAATATGCTGCTACATGGTTTTTGAATCTTCAATGCACTTGCTGTGTTACTGAAATGGATGTCTCTAGGGTTAAAATGAACAGTTTTCGAGTATTGTTTTTTCTACCTCTGATCCTTGTTGTTTCATTTGAAAGCAAAGGTAAAATGGTGATGATGGAGGTACAAACCAAGTTAACACAAGAGAAAGGAAATCTTTAAGTTTTTGCAACTGTGCTCACAGCGTTTGTTATCCAGCAGAGCGTGAAGTGCACATAGATTCCCACATACAGCACTTTGCACAGTCCTTTGATCTCTGACAGGAATCTTCAGACAGCCTTTGGACTGGGAGACATTCTCTTATAGTTATGGATATAATTTTATTCCGGAGCAAACACTTGATCCAGTTGTGGGAGGTTTTCTTATTCTTAAAATGACACAAAGCCCTCAGAAGGAGATGAAAGTACATCACTGTAGCTTTGTACTTGTGGGAATATTAGCCATTTGTAATTATCTGGAATAAAATAAAATAAAAATGGAAATACAGAGAGTGTGATGCATAGTAAGCAGTCACAGACCTGTAAGACACGTATTACTCATGAACACAGGATCAAACAGCTGCTTTTCCTGACTTTTACAAAGCGTTCCTGACATAACTATATTCCTCAGTGAACAATTACTGTATTTACTGCACTAGTGACCTTGATGCTGATTCCTCACCTCTTTCCATAGTTACTTGTTAAAATTCAAGCAATGATTAGGATATTTTGTCCTATAATGTCTTACCACACTCTTTACATCTTCAGGGGGCTAAATCCACAGAAATTCCTACTCTTGTTCCATACTATACCTCATAGTTAGTGAGATGTTTTTGTTTGTTTGTCTATTTAAAACACTTTTTTTTCCCAGCCTAGGAGACATGAGAGCCTGTGTGTATCTTCAGGAATCACAGTTTGCAAATTGTCATCTCATTCCTTCCATTCATCATGTGGCTTCCTTATGCAGAGCCTCAAATCTCCTGAGCTTCCATGCGCCAAAGCATGATCAAAGCTGCCACCTCTTGGGTCCGCAAGGGACAGAGCTACAAGAAAGCAGAGAAATTAACCTCTCTTTCTTTCTCTGATTACAACTGAGAATGATTTCAAGAAATTGCTATTGAGAAATGCATCAACATACTGTTGATGCCTTTGGCCTAGTGAGCGATGATCTAATTTCTGTTTAATTGACCAGCAGCCTATTTAGTTTTCAATCAAAATTTGAAATGTCTCTTGTTTCTTATAATGACCAGCTCACTCTAATAAATGTGAACCATAACATCCCCCATTTCGGGATTAATCCTACAAGACGCTGCACACTGAGCAGGAGGGGATGCACTCAGTGCCACCTACCTCATTCTCTATGTCATCAGATCATGTGGTTTCTCTGAGGCTGATCTGACAGTTCATGAAGTTATATCCTGTAAATGGACAAATATATGCAGACAAATATGTTTTATCATTCATTGAAGAAGTAGAAATCAATTATACGCAGTGATCTTACTTCACACCTGCATTACTGCAGGTCAATGTGAATCCATTATCCAACTCAAACTTGGTGTGAAATGGTCTTTCAATTATTTCTCTACTTTACTTTCTCAATTAGAGAGAACAAAGATAAACCAAATTTCTTGGCCAGTCACAAATGTATCTACCCTACTTCTTTCTAAGAAAAAAATCTGCATTCACCTAATCAATATCAGAATTTTATATGATGTAGCCAAGGAAATGATTGCAATTTGTTAAGACAATAAAAATACTTTGTGTCCTTCATTAAAGGTATTTTCAATAGTAAGTAAAATTGAAAGGAACAGTTGAAAGATATGGGTCAACAGCTGTTTCATTTTTAGCTATTTTATTTCTATTTCATAATCATTTTATATGTTGTTCTTAAGGGTTGAAGGAGTAAGAGTGATGAGAAGATGGAGCTTTTCAGGGGAAAATTCATTAGTTAATTTAAAATATAGCGTATGAGAAAAGAATGGTCAGAACAGGGTTCTCTCAGTAATAATCTAAGAATAAAGCCTCTAGCCAATGTCTGGGGTAGGGACAGGCCTCCAGAATTTTAAACTTTGGACTGCTGACACATTTCCAGAAACCTAGCACACAATGAGAAGGAATAATTGTCTTTGATGGAAGTGACAGTGGCAGGAATGATCCACAGCATACCAACTGGTCATGTTTTGTCACACAGTGCCTTCAGGTTCACAGAACTTCAGCTGGACGTGTTGCTAAGACCCGTAGTGCAGTCAGTGGGGAAAAAGGCAAGGACCGCTCCAGAGGATGAGTCAGGTTTTTGTGGGGTAAGAATAGTTTGCTTTTTTTTAGTCCACAGGCAAAGCAAGGTTGCTTTCTCTGCCTCAATGCACAAAGAGTTTTTAGAGAAGTCAGATGATGTCCCATTTATGACTAGCACTAAGATAAGGAGGGAAGCTCTTCTGTCTTCTTAATTGAACTTCTGTCTTGACTGCTAACTGGGGCCTGAAACCTCTGGAATCAAAGGTGGAAAAGGTAGCATGTCAGAAAAACAAGGTCCTTCTCTGTGGGAACTCTTCAGGCTCCCCTTCATTACGCAAAGTGGAGGAATCCAGCTACCCTTTTTTTTCCATTACAAACTCTGCTAATAAAAACCAAAATCAGACAAGAAAAACACACTTTCTCCTGATGCTCTGTTTTCTCTTCCTTTCCCTCTTCTTGGCCCCACCTGTACTAACACAGTCACACTTTCAGTAGCCCTTACTGGAAGCAATGCCAGTTTTCAGATTTTATTAAGAAGGCTACATCAGGAGTTTATAATAGTCCTTTTATACTTATAATGCTACCCATTTTACTGCTTCTTTAACATCCACTGCCCAGACCTGGCTTGTATTCCATGTTCCCAGGTCTGAACAACAGAACACCTCCATTAATTTGACCATGTCATTTCTATTCCTAAGTTTCTTACGTAGTACAGCTGTGATTTTGTTTTAATTTCCCTGTCGTCCTTAAACATCATTCAAATCCATGCTTTCAATCACTGCAAAGGGAGAAAGTCGGTAGGGAATTTGCAGTTCCCTGTGCCCTAAAGAAAACTTCCGTGGTACACTGCCTTTGCACTGCCCATGGGGAAAAAGGTGCCTTGTATCAAAGTGGGTGCACTCAAGTGCACATGCCCTGGATAAAGTTTACACAGCCATACTGGTGCTTGAAGGAGAGATGTGAGCTTTGGTACTCACTCTCATCATAAAACACATTCCCAGTGGTTTTCTTTACCTATTACTTTATCTGCTTCCATGCATCCCTCTCTCCCTTTTGGATGTGATTCAGTCGCTCACTGTTTCCTGCAGCCTGGTGAAGACGTCTGACAGAGAGATTGGATAGGGAGGAAGGAAAAGAGAAAATCTTGTTCATGCCTGTTCCCTGAGCTTTGGTGATAGGTTGCAAGATGTTCTACTGTGCAGCTGATTATAGAGCCAGATTTTCAAAAGTATTTTGGTTTCTAAAACTAGAAGTGACTATCATTTTTCTTGCAACTTAAATTATGATTGGTATTAAGGCTAGCAAATGTATCGGCATCCAAACAGGAATTCAGGCCAAAACTACCATTCAGAAAGTTTAGATGCTGTTCCCTGAGGTACTAAACTTCCACTGGGGCTGTGCACTGCTGCCACAGCCCTTCCCTGAGCTTAGCCATCCGCCTGTATCTCCTGCTATTCACAACCTCAGAAAACTTGTCTGTCTGGAATAAAATGCCTGAAACAAATATTGATTGAGTTTGTGATGCAAGCCACTCCTTAGGCATACTGTTGCTTAAGTCAGGTCAAAGATTCATCATACTCTTTGTAAGGTTAGAAATATCAGAGAGAAGACATTCGTGCAGTGCTGTTCCTACCTGGAGATTGCTCTTGCTCTGGGGTTACACACTGATGTACCTCTCCGCCCTCACCACACTAATGAAAACAAATAGTGTGGTAGAGTGTGACCTCCCTACGTGCAGAAAGCAAGCATCACTGTGTACCTTAATGGCAATATATTAACATCATTATTGTATTTAATATAGTCAACACTACCACTAATCAGTAAAACCACCAGTAGCATTATGTTCTTTTCTAAGTGACAGGTTTGCCAATAGAATAAAAAAGTCTTTCTATCTAAGCATAGCAGTGTAAATAAAGGCATCTTAATGGAATACCTGAAATAACAACAGGCAGAAAGGGGATCTCTTTTACCAAGAAAAAAAAAAACGTTCAGTTATTGACTAATTTGCAGTAAATCTGTCTTTTCCTTTCTAATCAATTGTTAACAATCAAAGGCCACCTGGCTTAATTGAGCTTAATTTTCAGGAAGCCTGATCTGGCGTTTCTCGCACACTGCTTGGCTGAAGTGAATGAAGAACTAGGGAAACAATAGAGCTTCTAAAAAAAAAAACAGGGAAAAAAAAAAGAAGAAAATAAAAGACATTAAGACATCTTCTTAAGCATCCGCAAAAATATGTTTTTTCAGTAGCAGCCACAAAATATGAAACCTAACGATCATTTGATAAACTAGCAAAAAAATAACATGACTCTTCTTCTCCTTAATGTTGTTAAAGAGTGAATTCACACAACTAAAATCACAGCTGTACCTGTTTTTTATATCTGAAAAGTAACGTTCTGTAATGCGAACACTTAGTTACTGACTACAGTGGTTTTGCAGAACCACTATCCTGAATGTATCCTTTGGTGCACGAGTTGTGGCCTTAAAAAGGTGTTAGAGGATTTCAGTCTGACAGAATAAATGAATATCCTGGACAACAATCTTCTTTGGCACCAGGAAATATTTTATTGTAAGACTAACTAGAGTCCTATCAGCTTTCTCCTTCCCCTGTGGGAAGATCTCCTGTTCAGACTGTGCTCCATTTTCCTTGTAGAAGCAGAAGAGTAACAGCAGCCTTCACTTCTGATGGGACACGACATAGCTTACAGGGGGTGAAATTTTTGGGAGCCTGGTACTGTGGTCATTGCAATAGTCTGACTAGACATTGCTGGTGGATGAAGCCTTTGTTTTATATTCTGCTAAGTAATTGTGATAAATATTGATAGGTGTGCTTTGTTATTAATTTATTTCGGGCAGTGTGTCTGTGAAGCTGCAGAATAACCTTGACGGGAAGCAGTGCTTACCAGGCATAAGTCTCTCTGCTGAGGGCATGGCAAAGACCAGGGGACCCTGTCAACACAGCTGAAAGGTAATGCCAGCAATGGTAACGTCTTTGGTGCTACAGAAAGTTAAGGTTTTGCTTAAAGACGAAAATGTAAAAGTATTACCTAAGTATTTATCTGATTTCTCCTAAATGATATTATCAAAAGATGCAATAACTCTGGGCATTGTAAGAGTGAAATAAGGCATCTTTGCAAAGAAAGGATGTGTCATTCCCAACCTGGTTTTATTCCAGATTGAGTCTCAGATCCAGGCTTTCTCACAGCACTGACTCCCCAGCCACTCAGACCATGCTGTGTTGGTGTGTACAGTGCCACAGACGGATCCTGTCTCCCCAGGCATAGAGCACTGTTTGGCCTAGTCTTTTTATTAGATCAAGGCTTTAATCTCAATTTCAATTTCCTCCATAAAACTTGTATGCAAATATTTTCCTAGCTCACAGAGCTATTATGAATGGGATTGCCCTCTGGGTGGTTGCCATTCAGCTTGGCTGTCTGTTCTGTAGACTTTACTGGTTGGCATCAGAGTTGTTTTGCATGTACAGACTCATCTGCAACTATAGGGGCCATTTTTTCACCAGCTTTGCCAGACATTTTTGCATGTCAGAGGTGGCAACCTATCTGCAGTGCTTTGTTCTTCAAGGTTCTTCAAATACGTGCATAGCACCTTTATTTTCAGCATCACTGAGTCTCTGAAATATATTTCTTTCCCCTTCACCTGTACCCAAGAGGAAACACTTCATGCAAAGCTCTTCCAGTCACTAGATATTCCTGTGTTGGTTAGTGATCAATGGAGAGTTTGATTTTTCTTCTCTATATCTGACAACATCAGCCCCTCAGTCCAGAAATAAGTTACTCTTAACTCATCTCATAGAATACCCTGAGTTGGAAGGGACTCACAAGGATCATCAAGTCCAGCTCCAGGCTCCACACAGCACCACCTAAAATTCAAACCCTATGTCTGAGCGTGCTGTCCAAAAGCTTCTCGAGCTGTAGCCGCCATGGGGCCTCCCCTCAGCTCCTCTGCTCTGGGCTGAGCAAACCAAAGGGCTCAGCCACTCCTCATACATCCAGCCCTCTAGACCCTTCACCGCCTTTGCACCTTGGATGCTCTCTAGTAGTTTCACGTCCTTCTTACATTGTGGAACCCAAACCCACACCCAGTGCTCAAGATGAGGCTGCACAGCACAGAGCAGAGTGGGACAACCCCCGCCTTACCCAGTGGCAGTGCTGGGCCTGGAGCACCCAACGGCACAGTTGGCCCTTTGGGTTGCCAGGGCTCTCCGAATGGACTGTTAATCTAAATGGCCAAAATGATAATGATTTATATTAAGGTTCTATTAAAGAGTAATAAAAGGACTAATAAATGGTTAATGAGTTGTTACAATTTGTATTATAAAGACCAACAGGTTAATTGGTTTCAAATCACCATGGCTTAGATCTGTTTATAATCCTTTCTGTCAATATCCATCAAATGCGTATTTAATTTAAGCCGTTAATACGTAACTCTGGTACGCATGATACACGTACATATATAAGTCTCTCAGTTATGAAGCTTTACCGTCCACAGCATTTTGAAACAACAACAAAAGTCAAACCAAAATATTATGAAGCTAGCGAAGTTTCATGGAAAATCTGCCCTTAAAGTTTTTGGTCAGTTTCTTGACTGTAGCGTGCCCTTTTTGACAATGAGTTGCTTGTGGCTTCTCACATCAAGTATTACAAGTGCATTTTGTACGGGGCTTTCCAGCTGCTGAGTGCTTCTCCAAGAGATGTGTCACTCCTTCAAAGGCAAACTGAGCTGAGACGTCCGATTTCCTCAGAGAATCATGTTAGTTGCACCCTTGTTATCTATTAGATACCTAAGTGTAGTTTTGGTTGATAAATATATACTGTAAGAAATAGTATCACAGGACTTTCTCCTTCTCCATATCAACTTTATCACAGCAGTGTATCTCTGAAACTTCTGCATGCATACCAAGTGAGATGGAGTTGGCAATGGGACAGAATGATAGTGTATTACCTGAACAAAGCTAATACTGCTGATCTTTTGATCACACACGTGCTTTGTATGCCCCAGCTCTGATGCACCACGGGTCCCCCTGTACCAGACGTGGCTCCTTTTGCTCTATACTTCCTGTGTCTGAGTTCTTGCAGTGTTGCCCACTTTTACTCAAACAGTGCAAATGAACCATATTATACTGAAAAATCTCATCTATACCACTTTCATCTCTGAAAAAGGCCTGGATCTAAATTTTTCTCCTCACCATGAGTAGCAAGCACCTCTGCTCAAGCCAGCCTGGTGCCACTGCACTAATGGAGATGAGACTTTGGAGTCACTTTGATAGAAATGGAGCAAGTGAAACCCAAATTTACACAGTGAAGGTTTTGTGCCTCTTTCCCAGCAAACTGTCCCATGTTGTTGAACTACTCATTATTGCAGATTTCCAGTAGCTGAATGCTAACATTTATTCCTATCCTAGTAGTGAAACAGTTCATTAATTGTGATAGTGATGCTAGGACACTGAGGCAATCATTCTAGTGTGCCACAAAAAATGAGGTGAGCACCTCAGCACATCCACACCAGCATAATCTATAGAGGCTATGTTCTATGCTGAAAAGACAACTCCTCCACTTTAAGGTCATTCCCATAATTTGCTCCCTTCTAACCAGAGAGAAGTTTGTAGGAAACAAATGCTCACTTTCCATCTCTTCTCTCTTCGCATCAGTCACTGTCAGCTTGATATAGAAAATATGGCTGTTAATAGCTTGCACTGGAACAAACATTTGCATAACTGTTACCTCCGAGCCCATAACTCTGAGCTAATTGGCTGATGGTGATTAAAATGATTAAGTGACTGTAATTTATATGATTAACCAATTAAGCCATTCTCCTGTGATTGGCCTAGGGTAGGCTCTGGGATGTGGGTTTGTTTCCCAGCATGCATGCCTGCAGTGTGTGATATTAAATATTCTTCTAAATACTTGCCATTGTTCCTGCCAACAACACTCAAGGTGCTTTAAAGGCAGTTAATTACTGCACATCACTCGTGTAACACAGAGTCTTAAGTTGAAGGCAACGCATGAATTATTAACAAAATAAATCTAGCACCACTAGGATAACACAGAATTACTGAAGGCAGTAACTAGGACAGTGAGTTTGATCATCCAGAACTGATGGATGACTGACTGATGTAAATGGATATGATATCGCTGCCTTGAACAAAAGTTACGCTGATTTACCCCAGCATGACATCAAGATTGTGATCCTTGAAAACTGAAAATCTATCAGCAGGTCTGAAAAAAAAAAAAATGGGTAGAGGATAATAACTGTAATTCCTTTTAGTTAAAAGAAGTGAACTGACTTGGTCAATTTGTAACTGCTTCCATTAAGAGGGAATTTGCCAAGGAAGCGTATGTTATTTGAATGAGAGAGCTCTGGTTCTTGAAGGAACGAGGCAGGTGGGCAGGAAGCAATAATTAAGCATATTCTTTGTTAATCTCCTGCTAGGTGCACTGAAGGGAAAACTTGCTGTGGTTCCATCCCCCTCTTTCCTTCCCCCTCCCACCTTCCTGTGGGTTGCTGTTGCTGAAACGAGGGACTGCTGTGTTCCCAGCTTTTCCTCCTCTCGCCTCCTACCAGCAGACAGTTTAATTCCATGCTTCCTGAGGCTAAACACATCACCTTCCTTCACATTACTTTCAATTTCAGCTGCTGTGTGTTCTGAAATCTTAAATCCATTGCCGGTTAGCCTGGGCTATCTGTTCTGACACTGCAACATACTAGGCTTTTAAGAGATGAGAGTAATACACTTTTTGCAGTATTCTTCAGAGCAGACTGCAATTTCCTTTGTGTTTTCTCATTTTCTTGATTAGTTACTGAGGTCAATATAATAAAGACTGCTAGTATTTTACTATCATGTGGGTTAACTAGTTCCATGTGCAGGGTTGTCCCAAATGGTGGCCTTGGCAAGTGGGCAAATATCATGCTTTGCTGTTGTAGCTACTCTTGATACTTAACTGCATTAAGCATCGTTGTAATGCTGACTGGGTATTCCCAGTGACTGGGTGTTCCCAGTGACTGGGTGGACCATTTTTTAATACACATTCTGGTATTTTAAAATAACAAATGTTTGAAATGTTGATTGCTTCTTGTTTTTAATCTGAATATTTTGTTTAAAAAGGCTTTGGCAGGTTGGCTTCAGTGTCAGGATGTCTGTTTTACAGCATGCTGCTGTGAAATTAAACAAATTGCCAGTGCTCCTGTGCTGAGCCTATGGAAAGGCAGAGATCCATCCTCAGTGCTGCCTGTGAGATGACATTGTCTCCATCCTGCTCACAGAATGTGCCCAGAAGAGCTTAAGGGATGTCTGTGAAACTCTTCATGAGGCTTTGATCCTAGCAAATAGTATGGCACGCGTGTGGGCTTGTGAGTCTGTCTGTCCATCTACCTCATTACTGGCATGTCGCAACCACTTCAGACTTGTCCCTGGGAAGTGCTATGAAAGCTATCAGCTCCCACAGGAGTGAACAGCTACAACTTAACACGATGAGAACAGTAGTTAAGGCTGAGGCTGGGGTGCAGGAGCTGCTGTCTCAGACGCTGTGCGTGACCTTGGCCCATCACCTCACCCCTCTATGCATCAGTTCCCTGCAGTTAAAAGGAGGCATCACACTTTCATCACTCCCAGCATAGCTTGAGGACAAGGCCATTAATATACATAATGCACTCGCGTACTACCAGGATGACCTCCATAGAAAAGCTTATAAATAAACATAAATAAGGACCTGATGAGTAAAAGGCTGGGCCCTGCCCAGGCTTCAGCGAGACTTAAAAGGACCACACAGAAAATGCATCTTAAAATAGACCATTTGAAGGTCATAGCCTCCTACCCTTACCTGTCAAGACCTGAGCGGAGGCTTTGCCTGCGAAATGATGGCCCTGCTGATGACATCAGCACTCTACATGCAGGTTTTGGCAGGTGTTAGCCATTCATTTCACCTTTGCAACTGTTCATCCAGGAATTTCTTAGGAGTCATGACTCACTGTGTGCTTTTGTGGCAACTACCATTCAGCTGTATGAAAAAAAACTCATTTCTGCTAAAGATCTGCTGCCATGATATCAGAACCTGAGAAAAGACAGAGCCTCTGACTGACGGGGTTTTTTGTTGGGTTTTTTGTTTGTTGGTTTTGTTGGGGTTTTTTTGGCAGGTTTAAAATATTAAAAGACGGTAAAGTTTTAAAACTCATTTTCAGATATCTATCTGCAGCCAAATCCTGTTGGCCTAAGGGATCAATCAATGAAACAACATTACATAGAAATGCTGAATTCATGTTATCCTGGATAATCTATATCTCAGAAATGAGACTGAGCTCTTAAATGACCTGCACATGGATTTGATCTGCTCCTCCCTTTTAACTTGCACTTCAGTAGCCTGGCTTTAAAAAAATTAACTGTTTCAGTAATCTGGGAGTCCTTTCATTCCTACAGTCTTCTGATTAGTTCCAATAAAACTGGATAGTAATAAAGTTAAAATCCATTAGTGGGTACAAGACACACAACAGAACTCATGCTGGTATTTAAAACAAATGTAGAGCCATTATAGTCTCCTGTGCAATGTTGACTTTATTACAAATATTTTGCACTTTTTTTTTGCTTATTTATTTTTATTCTATTTTATCTCAAACCTCAGCAAAGTGAATCTAATTTCCCCATATAATACTATCAAAATTATTCTGGCGGAGTACCGCAGTAGTGACTCAGAACATGGCTGAAAACCAAACAAAAAGTAAAGAGATACCACGAATGAGAATTCCACTGATTTTGAACACTTAATCTATGTGTAAAGGAGTGCAACAGAAGCAGAAATTGGTGGTACCAAAGACCCAGTGCTCGTGTCGGAATGGGAGACAAATTGAGAGACCAGCACCTCCCCTGTGCAGTAGACATCTGTGAGTCATCAGAGTGCTGTGTGCTCTCTGGAGGAGACCTTTCAGTTTGGTTTCACCAAAAATGGTCCATGTTTTGTGATGATGCAGCACCCTGATGCCTCAGCAGCTCCTTCAGGAGCTGAACAGCAGGGTAACGACGCTGGGAAAAGTGGGGCAAGATGGCTCTCTTCAGTCCCTGGTTCTACTGGTGCTTTTTAATCATTGGATTACAACTCTCTTCAGAAATACAGAGCAACTCTGAGGATGTCTCTGCCCTAATGTTGTGTTAGCACCAACTCTGCTTGCTAACTCAGACAGGAGACGTGGCATGACGGGCATTTCCAGACTCCTGATCTTCATTAGCAGGGTCAGATCCCTCACAAAACACATTTTCTTTCAAAAGATGGTTTGTGGAGTAATTGCCCGTTTTCTGCATCAGACTAGCCCCTAGGAAGGATGGAACCAGGCTGGATGTCCACCCCAGCCAATGGGGTTCAAAAAACTCATCTCCCCTATCACTTCGTAGAATCACAGGTTGGTCAAGGTGGGAAGGGACCTCTGGGTCCAACAGGTCCAACCCTAACTCAAGCAGGGATGCCCAGAGCAAGGTGCCCAGTCCTATGTCCAGGTGGCTTTTGGAGATCTCAAGAGAGGAAACCTACAGCCTCTCTGAGCAGCCTGTGGCTCTGCTCTGTCACCTGCACAGCACAGAAGTGTTTCCTCGTGGTCAGGAGGAAGACCCTGTGTTCTGGTTTGTGCCCATTGCCCCTTGTTCTGGCACTGAGTACAACCGAAAAGATCCTTAGCAGCCAGCAGGGCTGCAAGGGACATTTCCACAGGCTTTTAGCATCTCCAGTTGAGGAGGAAACCAGCTCTGGCTCTCTCTTTCTCTGGTTAAATGCTCTAACCACTAAACACCTATACAAAAAGACAGGCACCCCCATTCCTAAACCAGCAGCTGGGTTTTAAAAGGGAAGACAGATTAACACAGTGCATAGATGAAGTACAAACCTCTGACAAGTGCTTGGATCAGAGGGTTTCCTCACAGGAAAAACAGTAGACTTTCTCCTC
>JANHGO010003226.1:0-27718 GCA_024606505.1 Aquila spilogaster | reverse complement strand
TCTCCCCCATCCCACTGGGTGGGGGGGGAGTGAGTGAGCGGCTGCGTGGTGTTTAGTTGCTGGCTGGGGTTAAACCACGACACTGATGCAAGGGAATGAAGAAGAGGGAGCCAGACTCTTCTCAGTAGTGCACACTGATGGGACATGAGGCAATGGGCACAAATTAAAAACCAGTAAATTCCCTCTGAGCACAAGAAAACTTTTTTTTTTTTACTGTAAGGGTGGTCAAACAGTGGAACAAGTTACACAGAGAGGTTGTGGAGATATTAAAAACCCATCTGGACACAGTCCTTAGCAACCTGCCTTAGGTGACCCTCTTCAAACAGGGGCATTGGATTAGATGATCTCGAGAGGTCCCTCCCAGTCTCAATTATTCTGCAAATCTTAATCTTGATCATTTATTTTAAATACCAGGTCATCATTATCTCATTAATTAAATATTACTTGTCTCTGATATGCAAAGGTGATTTTGAAATGTAAAGTCCTTTCTGGGCAGGTGGAGAAGACATTATCATCTAGTTTGCTAATAAACAAACTTTATTTATATTATACAAATTTGTTTTTCTACTAAGAGGGCATAAATGTTTCAGAATTGTTACAAAAATTTTTGGCCTATAACTTTTCATTATATTTTATTATAGCATTTTGCAGACATATGAGTGCCAAGGAATACAGTTTATGAAAAGCTTTTAACTAGAGTAGGACTTTCAAGTAAGAAAACAAACTTGGAAACAACTGAGTTGCGAAATGCCCCTTATCACTCTGCTCATTTTGAAGACTACAGATATAAGCTAAACAAGGAAGAGAGAGGGACAGATTTAAAAGAAAAAAACCACAATTTATGTTATTGGAAGGAATTGGTATTAACTGTTGGAATAGGGAAAATGTTTATATTTGTATACAAAATTAGAATTAGGAAATAAAAGTCTCAGATGTGAAAATTATTATATTTTGGATTCTTTATGTTGCTGAAGTTTCAAAATTCAAAACGTTACTTCATTTTTTTCTAAATAATCTTTCAGCATATTGAACATCAATTTCTCCTTTGTCTCCACAGGTGACTTTCCTAAATAGCAAAGCTAATCACTTGTTCCGATGCTAAATTACTCAGTAATCTACAAAATGGCCTTTCTTCTATCCCATAGTAACTAAGAGACTTTGAAGAGCCTTACTTATAGCCTTTTGGCAATTCATTATGCTATAGCAAACATCATTCCTGTCTATGTCCAGTTCTGTTTCCTTTAGTGAGAACCAATACAAATATAAGACACAATTTCCTCTGACAAAACACTGTCAGCCCTTCCTCATTCTATAATAAATCTACCTACTCTTTATTGAATTCTCTAGGAGTTTAACTAGGTTGACTGGGACACAGTTTCCTGACCAATATCTTGGAACTTTTTAAAAAAAAAAAAAAAAAAAAGGCATTATATTTACCATCTTCCATGTCTCTGGCATTTCTGGTAGTGAAGCATTTTTCTGAAAAATAATGACAAAGAAATATCTACTTTACCCTATTAAAAATTCTGTACATTCTCTCATCTTAATATTTTTTGCCTCTGTAACTGTCTTGTGTTCATAGGAAAGGGTCTTGAAACTCATAATCAGGAATTACTTTATTCAGAAAATATTTCTATCTTAAACATATTATCAGTTTCTAAAGAGTTGCATGTTTATAGTTTACAAAGAAGTATTAGACAATATAGGGAATGGACTTTTCCAAGTCTGAATGACTTGCAACTCTGATTCACAATTTTAGAATGTGAGAAACAGATTCTCAAGGATCTAATTCCACTAGATGGTTGGTTTTATCATTTGGTGGTTTTTTTTTGTTTTTTTTTTTTTTTCTCCTGGATTTCTGATTCTTTCCCAGTACTTTTTACATTCAGGTTATTTACAGACAGTTTTTTACTATGCCACTTCCAGCTTGTGTTGACTTCACTAATACTAACGTATTCCTCTGACAGTATACTAATATGACAATGACAGGCCATGAGCCTAAAACTCTTTAAGAAATGAAATAAATTTAAAATAATTTCTTCAAAGACAAAATTTGTTCATATACCTAGCTCTGCACTAGTCAGTGAGACCACTTACTCTAGAAAAAAAATACAAATTTAGATATCATAAAGTTTTTTATAGTACTAGATTGAGTGGAACATGTTTCTCTACATGTAAAGTCTTACATTAAAGTGGGAACTATTAACAATGTTCAGCAGCCACGTCAGTTAAGAACCACTAAAGAAAGACTGCAGTGAAAAAAATGCAACAAATCACTTCATCATCTACAAGCGTAAGCCTGAATTATTACACAATAATGTATTGTTTCTTAGCTACTGTAAAAAGAAACATTTTCTGCAGCTTAGATTTTGAATTGGTTACATACAGACAACCTTATTATAAACCTACTCCCTCCAAATACATTTGGTCTGATTTCCTTTTTCCTAAAAATTTTTAAGTAGGCAAAGGAGAAGGTGAAAGATTGAAGACAATTTGTGAAATGGTTTTTGAATTACAGGCCAAAAAATGTAGCCTATTGTGAAATTATGACCTTTTTCCAATGTTCTTTGTCTACCTAGTGCTTGAAAACTGCTTATTATTAGTCCTTTAGGTTTCTTCTGTACTTAAATCTCTGTTTGAAGTCATTCAGAGGTTACTCTTGAATAAAAGTATTTGAAATTAATCAAAGTAAGGTTTATATTTTGTATCATTCTTATTGCCATTTCTTAGGTAGTTGCATGCTTGTAAGTGCTAATATGAGAAACCTTTTTTGGAAACAGAAAGGAAATTTTTTTTTGGAGGGGGTATTTTTTATTGTTATTGGCTTTAGTAGGAAGAAAATCTGGAAAATTTCCATTGTTTCTATTCCCAAAAGAGAAGGAACACATAGCTACAGCTAAAGCTAATGTGTTTTCTTTAACCTCATGAAACAGAGGCCTGTGTTTCTGAAAAATGCGAGTGAAAATTTAGTTCCACACTTGCAGATGTATGTTACAATTTAAATGCTGTAATATAGTTTAATGTTAGAGTATAAAGACCTTATTTACCAATCAATCCCATGGTAAGTGTAACTTCTATTTTTCCTATGACTCCAAAAAGATACTTTCAAACCATAAACCAAGGTAACTAGAGTTTGTTCTGGAAAAGGTGAATAAATCTTATTTGAAAAATTCCTCTTTTGAAGCTCTCTGTTTTAAAACAACAACTACCCAACATTTTTGAAAGAAAATTTGTTAGAAAATTTTATTAGAAATATATGCACTGAGACAATTTTCTTCTCAAAGTCTTTATTCTACCAATTAAATAACTGAAATATAATGTGTTTGTATCATATCAGTTTGTATCATAGTGTCATTGTATCATGATGACATCTGAAAACTTTGTGTAAAAGGGAAATCAGTTATTGAATGCCTTTTATTTATTCTTTTGACTTACCTTAAAATGTAATTTGTAGGTTTGCTGAAGTCTTTCTTATTAATGCCAGTAAATATGCACATAAATTCCCTGCTTTCCTCAGTGTCTTCCTTCTACCTGATGCTTGCCCTGTTTCTCCATTTGTCTCTACATTATACAGCAGTTAAAGGACTGACAGCAGAATGTCTGGACTAACAAAAAAACTATGGGCTAGTTGTGCCTAAATCTGAAATCAGTCCTCACTCCTGTTACCTGCTTGGCTGCACCATATGTACAAAACATGTCTATTGCTGCAGTAGTAGGGCTATGAGGGTGTATGTGAGAGATTATAGACAGAGGAAAATACAGAAAAGGCTCACTGTAGAAAAAAAATGAACAGTCTTCCCTCTCTGTATGAGGACTTCTCCACTAGTAAAGGAGAAAATTGTGTAAAATAATTATTCACACAACATTTTATGAGATGTTTTGAAATATATAAAGCCTATTTAAACCCTAAAGAACCATTTCATTACCAGTAGATAGAAGAATGTAAACTTTTTTGATCTTGATCTTCATTTGGTGGCTGGAAAGCTAACCTCACTAAAAACAGCAGATAAGAGAGTAGTGCGAGTGTAGCCAGTCTGTGTGAAAAGAATATCCAAAACTGTCTGAGAGGGCATTTGACTAACACTCATATGACTGAGAACTGAAGATGACCATCAAATGTTCTGGAAACAGGTGTGCATGTGCGTGGCCATGTTTCCTGTGTGTGGTTAAAGCTTTTGTGGGTAAGTTACAGGAAACTCTTTAGAAGGCTGTAGGCATTAACAATTCGTAAGACCTGATGTGAGAGATTTTTCCTTGCAACAGTAGGCAAATTGAACCATTGGTTTATGCAATAAGGGAAAACCCCAAGCACTGAAACCCTAATTCATTATGTGTTTTCTACCTGCAATAGTAAATGAAGTATGTGAAGTTGGTTTCACTTTCCAGTCATTTATGGTTTATATTTTTGTATATGTCACACGTTTATGAAAGTTGCATATTTTTGTCTGGCCCAAATTTCAACTGTTTAGTATGTAGCAGTGCTAGCTTTTTCAATGTTGTGACTGGCAATTTAAAAGAATTTTACACATTCCCTACCTGTATGCCTAATTCAAGTGTCTCGTGAGATAATAATAAATCAATGTGTTTTATCCAGTTGGATGTGTAACCAAATAAGAGCAAGCAGTTCTATTATAGTTAAGTGGCTAATAGTCTAAATTACTACTGTCTGTTTACTACATTAATATTGACCTTATATAGTCTGACTGTGTCCCAAACTCTTAGATTGTAAAAAAAGAATAATTAGAGTGAAGGAACATGTTTACTTTAAGAATGGAATCCACCTCAGATACATTTGTGTTAAGCATTTTGCACCTGAATCTAAGCCTTGTTAGCATAAATTTCATTAAGTGCTCTTCTGCTTTGGTGCCAAAGAGAGGCAGAACATATTTTAGATTAAGCAGTAAGTTTGTAGTGCCAATTCATAGCAGATAATAAAAATGCTGAAAATAAGCAAGTTTGGAATCAACAACTGGGAAAAGAATATAGCAGTGATGAAAAAATTGAGAACAATGATGACAAGCTTTTTATATACAAGTCCATGCTTCCACATCACAAAAGATAAGAAATATTAAAGAAACAGTTCTTAACATCAGTGGAACAACAGCAATCAAAAGAATCACTTAGTAAGCTTATACTAGTGGTTTTTTTGTTTGCTTGTTTGTTTTATAATAGCTGTGTTTTTTTCTCCAGTCTCCTGAAAATTAATGACAAGTTGTTTCTAAGATACAATTACTGACTGTGCTACTTTTTCCATGGACAGCTAACTGAATTTGACAGTGCTTTGTTTGTAGCACTTTCCAGTCACTTGTCACAGTGTTGGGGTTTGTTTGTTTGTTTGTTTTATCTTTTTCTGTGAGTGAATACTTCAGTTTTCCTCAAGTTTGTATTGTGAATGAAATTTGGCAGGCATTTCAAGACAATTACTTGAAGTCAATCAAAGTCAGCAGGAGACTTACATGCGTGAGCAAGGAGCTCCTGACTGAACTCAGATGTACAAAGGAAGCATACAAGAGGTGGAAGCAGGGGCAGGTGACACAGGAGAAGTATAGAGATGCTGTCCAGTCCTGTGAGGATGAGGTTAAAAAAGCCAAGGCCAACCTGGTGTTAAATCTGACAAAGGCAACAAAGAGGATTCTACAAGTACATAACATTCAAATATGCAATTTTATTAAAATAATTGGAAATAATTGGAATGCTGGGGCAAAAAAGCCCCTGACAACAATATAATTCTATTTCAGAGGGCCTAATTGCATCCTTTCTTCTTTCCTTCTCTTTTTCTAATTGCCTTAAACAAATTGCCTCTATTTTGTTCCTGAATTATTCCTCATGCTTGCTGATCCTGCTAAGAATCTCATAAGAATTGACTTTTGAAAGTGAAGAAGGAACGTTGTCCCGCAACATAAGTTTAGAGAGTTTTTGTTTGAAAGATGCAGTCTAGGGTTGTATGAAAGAAGTTATCCTGTATATGACAGTGTGTCGTATATACATTGAGAAAACCAGTAGTCACTTCAAATTAGGCAGGCCTGATAATTTGAGAAGCACAAAATAATGTTCTTTTGCAGTTATGACAAACTCCCTGATTTTACTGAATGCAGAGAAGATCTAGACAAAAGCTTGAAATAAGGTCAACAGGTGGCCAAAACCAGAGGAGGAATATTATTTCTTTAAATTATAGAATCATCAACTCATTTGAGTTTTAAGGGGGCTGTGGAGGTCATCTATCTAACCTCTTCCTCAGATTGAGTCTATCTGAAGCAGGTTGCTCAGGGCCTTGTCTAGGTGAGTTCTGAGCACCTCTGGAAATGGAAAGCCCAAAACCTCCCATAGTTTTTTTTTTGAGCAGCCTGTTCCAGTGTTTGATCACCATCAGGAAGAAAAAGTTTCACCACAGAATTTCTTCTGGTGCCTGTTGACCTTTTGTAATATGTTAATGTCCTTGACTACAAGAGTGCCAGGAAATCCAAACAGATTCTAGTAACAGAAGAGGCAGGCGGGTTTGACCTGGAGCATTTCCCGTAAGTGTGCATTTGTGTAAGTGGGGGGAGACAGCAGGAGGAAAGAGGCGGAAGAGAGTGAAGAAGAAATGGTAGAATTTAACAGGATGCAAATACATTCAAAAACATATCATGGTTTATTCCTCTGGTAACCCTACAAAAATCTAACTATATTTCTGAATAACCACTTTATTCTTTCAAGAAACAAAGCTTTTACTTTTGAAAGACTTTGTCAGAACTGGCTATGTTTCTTTTTGACCTTTTGCTATTAATTACGTTGTAAGAAGCAACCTGATTGCAGTCAATACACCAAAAATGTTGCTTTGTAACTTTTGCTCAGTCATGTATGCTTCTTGCTAAAAGTCAGTATATTAAAGTGGAGAATAAGATGTAGAACTGTCCTTTCTTCTAGAGAATCCACTTCAGGACCAAGCAGCAAAACATATTTAGTGGCATTCCTCAACAGCAATTTGTTTTATGAGAAAACTGGCATTGATTTTTCTGACAAATATGCCTCTCTTTTTCCAGTCTTCCATTAAAATCAGTATCACTAGCAAAAGAATTGAAGATGCAAAGCAGAGCATACACAAGTGTAAAATCAGGTTAGCCCTTCAATATTTATTCCAATTTGATTAAACTATGGAAACATTTACTTTCTGTTCCAGATGATAGAATCTGCTTTTTAATGGAAAATGTGAAGTGTATTATTTTGGAATCTTCATTGCTAAAACAAATTATTGCCAGTCTTATTCATTTAACATTTTCTACATGGCAAAATGAAAATTATTCTGCTGTCATGTAAACTTTTGATACCCAAAATACAAAGTTTACAATAGAACAGTATACTTCTTTAGCAATTTCTGCAGAATTTACAACCTTCAAGATTCAAATTTTAAACACTTACAAAAGAGAAATATTTTGTTAAGAAACTAAAATAAGAAATATTTTTTCTTTGTTCCAAATTTAAAATTTTGGTTTTCTAGCCATAAAATATTTTTAATCTAATCAGTAAGATATTAGACTACATTTATGTTTTACCATATACTTTCAAATAATTCAAGTCTGGTTTTCCATTCCCTGCTGACTATAGTTTTCTAGTGAAAGTGTCTCATAATGAAATGTGGTTTCCTGTTGATAAACATGAGTTATACATCTAGTCATAAATGCTTGAGTGTATATATATAAATATATATATATATATATATTAGTCCTGAATGGGGAAATAAAAAAGGGATCTAGGTTTTAAACTGCAACCAACAAGATTTTGTCTGTATTCTTTCAAGGGAAAATAAGGCTAATATTGAAAATAATTTAATTTTTTTAACACTTCAACAAAGTGAAATTCATTCTTTTCTTTTGGGGAATACTGAAATATTTTATAATGAACCAAGTTTTCACAATAAAATGTTTGGACATTTTCATGTTACTTCCATAATTGCAAATGGTTTTTTTCCCCCTTAATTTTTAATGTACCTTCAGTTTATATGAATGCAAAGGCTAAAATGCTTTCTAAGGGATAGAAACACTTTTTTATTCAATTCTCTATTAAATATTGTTTAGTGGATTGGTTTGGAATGATTTTGATACATGTATAGCTTTTTATGTTTTAGTTTTCATCATTATGTAAAGAAAAGTTTTATGTAGCACAGCCTCCAGTAATCTTTTGCAAGATTTACAGAAGGGTCAAAATTCAGATTAACATGCTTGAGTCAGGGAACTGCAAAAAAATAATCTTCAGAAATTTCATGTGCGTAGGGTCCTGTAGGGCAACCTTGTTGGAGTTTTTGTCATATTTACATACTTGGGTATGTTGAAATAGCAAAGCACGAAGGTGGTTTTTACTTTAGCTTCCTATCCATATGGACACTGAATTTGAGAGCAACTGAACAAAATTTCACTGCAGTACTTGGAGAAGAATGCCTGTATTTTTTCCTGTTGTAATTTATAGACCATAATTTTGAACGCAATACATTCCTGCCTGTAGACTTAAAGCTATTCCCAATTAAACTACATTGAAGAATCTGTAACCAACAGAATGTGGACTTTTAAATGTTGTAGTTCTCTTGAACAAACATTCATAAAATCATATCATAGAATGGTTTGGGTTGGACAGGACTTTAAAGATCATCTAGTTCCAACCCCCCTGCCATTGTCAGGGACACCTTCCACTAGACCAGGTTTTCCAGCAGATGCAAAGTGCAGAAAGTATTTACACAGGCAAAGAAATGTGTGAAATAAATTGGCAGGAAACAAACCCCTCAGAACATACTTAGTCCTTCCATAGTAAAGGCCTGTAGGCAGAAACGCTGCTCCCACTGAAGTAAGTGACATAGTATAGGTGGGATTTAACTTTTTTATGTTTCAAAATTAGGATCTTGCTATTACTGAAGCTCAAAATCAACGAAAACTGGTTTTGTATGAGTGTTTAGCAAAATTAAATCCTAAGTCAGTTAAGTGTTGCAGTTTCCATTTCTTTCTTTGCCTTAAGCCCTACACTCTGTAGTTTTTCTAGGAAGTTGTCTGTTACATTAGCATACATGGCTGAAGCAGAAGGCCAACACATGCTGTGTGTTGGACACCCACAAGTCTAGGAGAACTGGATGACATCAGCAGTCTTATCTCACCTACCTTGAAGGATGACTTAATGAGACACTTTTGATATTCTAGTTGTATGATTTGTATATATTTTTAAAACTTTTTTAAGTTATTGACTTCCCTTGATGCTTAATGGCTAAACTGGGGAGAAATGGATTTGATGGATAAGGAATTGGCTGGATGGCTGCATCCAAAGAGTTATAGTCAATGGCTCAGTGTTCAAATGGAAACCAGTAATGAGTGTACTCCCTCAAGGGTCAGTACTGGGACCAATACTATTTAATATCTTCATTAATGACATAGACAGTGGGATCAAGTGCGTAGGCTGCAGGGGGACAACTTGCATCACCACGACTCTTCTCCACAGGCTGCAGAGGAATCCCTGCTCTGGCATCTTCTCCCCCTCCTTCTTCACTGACCTGGGTGTCTGCAAGACTGTTTCTCATGTTTTCTCACTCCTCTCTTACTGCTGCTGTGCAGTGGTTTTTATTCTTTCTTAAATATGTTGTCACAGAGGTTCTACCAACATTGCTGATTGGCTCAGCTTTGGCCAGTGGTGGGTCCTCTCGAAGATGGCTGGAACTTGCTGTGCCTGACATGGGGACAGCTCCTAGTGTCTTCTCAGAGAAGCCACCCCTGCAGTCCCCTGCTACCAAAACCTTGCCACATAAACCTGATACACACACACACACATGCACAGAGGACTCAGTTCACTGGGGAAACTATAGACATGTTCAAGTCTTTCCAGCTGCTGGCATTCAGACCTCTCACACACAGGCATATACCACACCCCCGCTGGCCTCACCAGCTATTGACACCCAGACTTACAGACCATGTCATCCATGAACTCTTCTCCAGTTGCTTGCAGTTAGACCTTGCAGCACTCATACATAGCACAGAGATTACAAAGGAAAAATAGTTAAAAAAAGGATTTGATAACAAGATAGGATAGACTGTGGGTATCAAACATAAGACTCAGTACTGACTAACATCTGCTTACATGCAGACGGCTGCTTTATGTCTCCTCCTCTCCATTTTCTCATGCTTTCCCCTGTCCAGGCCACCCTGATTCAATGCCTCCCACATCTTTGGTCCTTTCCCTAAACATCTAATAATAATTTTTACAAAATCCTACATGCCCCTTCTGATATCCCCTAAAAAGTTTCTCACAGTTCCTCAAGACCCCTCAACTATCCTATAATATTGTCATAATCATGTTCCCACTTCTTAGCAGATACTAAGTCAGGTTGACCCTTTTCAAGGCTGTATCGGGGTAGTAGTTCATTTAAAGGCCCATTGTCCTGATCCAATGTTGGGGAAGCTTTCGATATGATCCCAAGAGTGAGATTAAGACACAAACGAGGTCAAATGCCATATACCCAAAGAGCTTTTATTATCAAAAGTAGAAAATAGTAGCAGTAGGATAGAAAGGAAGAAAAGGCAGAAATCAAGCAAGCAGTTGGGATAGAGTTGCAAGGATAGTCACCACCATGGATCCAGCGGCATCCCATTGGTCCTCAGTCTTCAGTTCTTCAGTGGTGGGTGCACACCACGGCTTGTCTCCACGGTTTTTTTATAGGGCATAGTTCGATGATGCATGCACATACGTCACGTGCTGCAGGTTTCGTCTATCACACTACCTTCGTGAGATCAATACCAGAAACCAGTATCTTATCTCAAAGACTACAGTTTCTGTGAGAATGGTAGTCTCCACATTCTTCACTGACTCCAGCCTGTCTCCTCCCCTGGATGCCTCAGTGGCCTGATTAACCATCCTTTTGGACAGAGGAGTGCCCTGCTTAAATAAGCCATCTCTGGGATAAGTGGCTCATCACAGCAAAGAATCCTTGAGATGAATGGCTTGAGATGATAGTCCAGTCTCTCACAATAATCTTTGAGACAAAGAGCTCGAGATAACAATTCAGTCTCTCACACCCATCAGTCAGTGGCTGAAAAGTTCTGGTTTTTATTATTGTCTCCATTATCACCTGCTCATTAATTTCTGTGTGTCTAATTTCTCAGTTTCCTTTCTTTTTGTTATTTCTTTTATACAGAACAGTCCTTTACCAGGTAACTTAATGAGTTAGGTGCTCTCATGTTCCACATACCCTTACAAAATATTCAAAGATAAAGGAATATTAAAACATAAAAATGGGAAAAATAACTTTAAAAATTAAAATTAAAACAATAAGAAAAATAGCATAACAGCAGCTAAATTTTATGAATGAAAACTAATTACTTCATTATGAGCTACCAAATTTAGTGCTTACTTACAATTATTCACCACATAATTCACCTGAATAGTTTATGTAATTTTTGTGAGTATTAGGCATCAGAATTGTTAATAGATACAGCTTAGGCTGAAAGAGGGAAGAGGAATACAAAAACACAGAACAGTTCAACCCATAATACAACTAAATAATATCCGTACAATAAGTAGATAAAAAGCAATGTGTTACAAAAAGACGAATTCTACCTTGCAATCAATGCTGCAGAAAATAATAACAAATACAGCTTTCCGAGGTTCTATCTCAATTTACAGTCTTCAGATTTGTGACAGTAAAGACTAGCATGCATGTAAAATATCATTAAAATTTCATAGGCACTTTAAACTTAACAAATCCTTTGTGAAAGTTTCTGGATGTCAAATAGGAAGACAAACAAAGAACATGGAAGTCACGTAACTTAATGAATGCTTGAAACAAATTTGTGGCTATACAAACTATTGGCAGCCCATCTCTGACTGGGCATGACAGACAATACAGGATTTCATTGTAGGTCATTAAAAGATAACCATAATAAATATTTTGAAGCTTGAGAGCCATAAACCAATATCTTTTAAATGGTAGTTTTAGTGCCAACTCTTGCTTTGGTCACTGGAAGACTGATATTTTAGTTATGTCTATATGAGGTTTCTTTAATATTAATTCGTAAACCAAAACCTGGTCTATGTCACATACTGAAATCTCTGCACATACATGCAGAACCTCTTAATGTCAACCTTAGTGTCATATGCATATAAAGCAATATAATCTTATTTCTGTGTCCTTCTAGGGTGGGAAGTCTCCTTATAGCTCAGCTGAAAAGGAAGAAGAGCTAACTCAGCTTCTATAACTGGGAGAGAAGTCTTATTCTCTTGACAATGTTGTCACTCAAGGAAAAGGGTAGAGGTACAAGGCAAATACATTCCCCATGTTGTAGCTTTCTAGGTTCTTACAATCTTCACCTTAATAACTTCCTCAACAGAGATTACAGCTTTCTGTTTGAATAGCCCTTGATGGAGTTTCTTTGTTAAGAAATGTCTAATTCCTCTGAAGCCTACTGATACTTTAGGCCTGTGACATCCAGTGGCAACTAATTCCACAGTTTAATATGAAAAAAACCCATTTTGTTTCTTTTAGTCTGCTGATTGAAAATTTCATTGAAAGATCACTTTTCTAATTTTGTAAGAAATAGTTACGTCAAATTCCATAATTCTGTATAAGTCCTCATTCAACTCTCCTTTTTTAGTCCTCCTAGATTTTTATCAGCATTCTCTTCCAGAATCCATTTTTTATCATTTCTAACTTCTTTTGTTATATCATGTCCTTCTTGTGGTGACCAGAATTGCATGTAATATGATTATGAATCTGTACATTTTGCTTGTTTCTTATTCTGCATTCTGTCCTATTCCTGAGGCTTCCTGACATTCCGTTTGCCCTAGAGGCTCCTCATGCAGAGAGAAAAGTGCTTGACATGACTCATAGAGAATGGTGGTTCTGTATTTTGAATGTTTCTCTCTGAAAAAAAAAAAAAAAAAAAAAAAATCTTCTTATGTATATGAAATGAATGAAACCATGTCTTTTAATGGTTTTGGTGTGAGAGACATATATATATATATATTTATATATATATATAAAAGATATATAGCATACATGACACTAGAAATCTGTTTGGACCAGTACAAAAATCTAGAAAGAAAGAAAGAATTTGTGCTCCTGAGCCTCTGGCAATGTGATGAAAAGGAATCAGTTTGGCTACATCATGCTTTCCAAAACTTGCAATTCATTCATATCCCAAAATATGAAATATTAGCAATGGATAATACATTTGAAACAGTATTTAGAGATTATATTTCTGTTTTGTAAGTAAAATAAAGCATAATTTAAAACAGAAACTTTCACCTGTGTGATAAAGTTTGTTGTCAGCCTTTCCAGTTTGAGTTACCTCCTGTGGAATACCAAATGCTAAAACACAGTTGTAGCTTGGTAATTTTGTGTTGAAATGCTTTAAATTTAATCCTTTGTCACAGGACAAAAAATGAATTCATCAGTATCTAGGTCATGTCTAGAATCTTTTATTATTAGTGTAGTTATTTCTATGCTTATATAATACATGTTAAGGGAACCAAGCTTAAATAGCAATTTCTGAGTTCTATATTGTGATGTAAAATTGATTTCATCACTGCACACTGGATTAAGAATTGCAGTGTTGGACTTTTTAACATCATGAGCCTTTTCCTGTTGTTAGATAATGCTATTCAATTTCATTAACATTTTATATATTTTTGAGGAATATTTCTACCCAAGGGTATAAATCTTACATGTTAAATTTCATATAACATGTGAAATTATTATTCTGTGATGTATTAAGAGTACTGTTCCAATCCCCTAAATTATAATCATGTAACTTATGTAACATAATGATGTAACTTTGCATGCCCTGCAAAGTTCATGCTCCACCACATTATAGCTTTGTCTAAATCATTCATAAAAATGGTAGCAATAATTATATCATCATTAGTTTTTGGTCTTTTTAACACACATTAAATGCATATCTTTAATGCCAGACATGGCATCTTTCATTTTTTCCTGGAATTCATAGCTTAATCAAAAAACTATACTGCCACTACAATCATGCTTGTGAAATTTTGTCAGAAGATTTTGGAAAACCCAACCAGAGAGTCAAGAATTCTGAAATGTAGTTATCTGTGTTTGATTCAAAATGTTAGCTATTTAACATCCATGATATATTTTCAGAAGCTGGTTCTGAGGAATCAGTGTTTTTAGGTATTCATGACTGTCAAAGCTGATGTCTCCACACATTGTTTGAGTTTTGGGTTATTTTTATTCTTTGTGCTCCATTCTGTCTTCCCATACAGCTATGTAAATAGATGGTATTAGGAACGGGGAAAAGCTACCCTGGTTCATTGCATGAGTTAATATGGAGATGTTCGAGCTTCCAAAGCCTTTTGGATTGGATTGGAGGACAGAACTGGGGTAAAGAGAATAAAATGTGATGAAATCTCATTCATAGTTCTTTTCAGGCTTAATTCTTTCCTCAATACACTGCCTCAACTGTTCTTCCAACAAGACCAAGCTTTATCTTGGGGAAATTAGTTGGTTCCCTCCGAAGAACAGCTCAAGGATGAAAAAAAATATCCATAGTGTGCTTGATCAGAGACCCAGAACCAAGGAATGTATTAAGATCCTCAGTTATTGGACATTATAGAAGAATTTCAGGAAGAAAAATCTTATAAATAAAATACAGTTTAATTAATTTCAAGTTTCAGTTTTCCCCCCATGTTGATCCTCCAGTGATAGATTTATGATTTTATATTCCAAGAAACAGAAATTAAAGAAGCAAGAAAACCAGCAAAAACATGACATAGTTAGCAGTGACTTAGGAAAATAAGTTCTGACTTTTGATGAGAAAGCAGGACATGCAGTCAGTTTTTATCTGATTTTAAAGCACAATTACTTAAAATTGATTCTAGGCATCTTCAATCATATTTTTTTTTCCTTCAGTTCAGACCATCAGAAACTAAAATAGCAGTACTATTATGGCAAAGCCACACCACTTGGTTTGTTTGTTTTCTTACTTTTTAAATTGCCAGTTTATAAGGCAATTAGAAAAACAGTATCACAAGAAGACTGAAACAGTATTAGCATTAGTAGTTTGAAGTCAAAGAAAAGATACAAAATGCATTTCCAATTATTTGGGCATATAAATAACAGGCATCTACTCCATCTGAGATGACTGATGTGGATCCCTCAAAACTATACCTATTTAGTAATTTTATTTTTCACAAAATATGTGTCATGTCATCTTCTCCTACATTCCTTACATATCTGTGTATATATATATATACACACTATTAATATAGTACAATATAACTAATGAGTTTTCATACATTTCTGAAATGTATTATTAAAATAATATATTTGAAATACATGAATAGAAGTCAGTGTATATACACTGTATGTATTTACATACTTACATATAATCATATCAACATGAATGTGTGCATTAGTATGTAATATGAATTTAAACATAGCAGTGAAAGCTAAATATGTTTAGTTTTTTGAAACTCTTCTCTTTTGTATGCCAGGACTTAATTTCAAAGTATATAATTCCCATGGGTGTTGATTATATTAAGATATATGTCAGTGTAAAGGATGCTTTCATCAGCTGGCCTTAGGTGTCAGTGACTTTAGAAACACTTCAAAGTGAAATAGAAATCTCCGAGTTATTGTTCTAGCAATGCACATAAAGCATCGAGGTGACTAACAGCAACTAGAGATTTAATCTTATGTGAGTCCAGTTTCACTAAAGGTATTTTAGTTGCATTACAGTGCAAATAAAGGAGTATGTAAAATGGTGATTGATAGATCTACTACTATAGCTTTTGAAATCCCTGTAATGTTAAATAGCCAATTCCATACAGTGAACTATGAAGCTACTTCACTAATAAAAATAATAAATTCTTGTTCAAGTGCGTTAAGACAAAATTTTTGGGTGAGATCAGCAGATAGACTGCACTAGTATGGCATTGCAATGTAACGTGGACTGATAAAACCATGATTCACTATGGTTTGGGTTTTGACATGTTAGCAGAATATGCTCTCCATGAATATGGCCATCAATTGGTGTATCATACTGAAATCTAAGATGGTGTCTTTACTGCTTCTGATTCTTAAAGTAACTCTTTCTTACAGTAAGCAGTATAGCCATTTTGACTTATACAATTATCCACCAGTAGGAAAGATAACCAATGTCATCATAAGCAGTGAGATTTGTATGTTGCTCTGCAGTAATGTTGAATAGTTTGGAGAGCTCTGAGCTTGATGCAGATAGGTCCTTTAGTATAAGTCAGTGACAGAGTTAGTTATAAGTCTTTTGTCCTCTTTATTCCTAGCATTGTTTCCTGTTCATTAGACTAACCTATAGAATGTTGCTAATTTAATAATGTAAACCTGTAGTTTACACAAAAACCAGGATTCCTAATAACTGTTTATGAAATGGATTATCAGTGCTGTCTCATCTAGGTTATAACTGAATATATATATAGGTCTATATACTAGTTAGAAAATTAGAGATCTTGGTGATGAAAGTGTTTAAAATTGGGCTAGTTCCAAACTTCAAAACAACAGTTCACTCTATTGATATTTTTTAATAATACACATAGCCAATGATTAGCTCTAAGTGTCTATTAGTTATTATAACTACAAAATGAAACCATGAGTCCTTAACAAGATTGTTGTAAATTAGCTGAGAATATACAATACCGTGGAGCTGATGCTGCTTGCTTAGCATCAATGGCTACTGGCCCTGACACTTTCACTTACTGAGTATGAGGTGGCCAGTCCTGAGAGGTGCAGATGGATCTGAATCAGACAGACTTTTTCTTCTCCATTTCTTCTAGCTGGTATTTTATGCTTCTTGGCCCCTTCTCCAAACTAAAAGCTGGTGATCTCATTTGTTCTTGGCATGGTTTGTTTTATTTTTGGAATCAGGACTTGTCTTGGTTTCTCCAGGCATCTGTCTTGCTTATTCTTCAGGACTTCTCTGGTTCCATCAGCCACCTCTCCCACCGGCTCAATCTTATGGATATTAGTACTTTTCCCCTGTTTATACAAGCACTTGACAGGTTTCTCTTTGCTCCTTTGGGAATATGGCTATTTTTTTATATATTTATGCTTAGCTGTTATACAATGTTATTAGTGTTATACAATAGTTAATGGTTACAATGTTACAGAGTACTTATACAGCAATTACATTATCTGAGTGCTTATATATAGGTTTAAGTCAAACACAAGCCAATATTTTGTTTAGTGTGCTTCTATTTTGTCAGTGCAATAGGCCTTTGCTTTTGCTACAGTCACCTGCTACATGATCTTGGACAAGACACTTCATATTTGTGTCTCTGCCATATCTTTTTATATGTCGAATTTATATGCACATTATAATTTACATTATATTTCTGGAGCAGATAATTGTCACTCAGCAGTTGTGTGTATAGTGTCTGTTAAGGTAATGCAGTCTGAGTGTACCTTAAACTTCTGATATTGTTATTTATACAGTAAATACATGCTTTAACCTCATAAAAATCTATTGATTGTTCTCTATATAGTTTTGTATTCTCATTTTTTTAATGCTTTCAAAAAATTTTAACACCCCTTGTATTTTCCTTCCACCAGTGACTAAGAATCCATTCCTCCTACCAAAAAAGAGGCTCAAATTTATTTCAGTCAGGACTGAAGGATAGAATATAGAAACTCCAAGCTTTGCTCATTATTTGGGTTATTTCATACCTAACTTCCTAACAGTCTTTGATCTTGCTAGTGTAATATTCTTGCAGTATATTAGGGATGTGATGAAACAGAATCTCCTAATCTAAAATAAGTGGCTCCCAATGCACAGGTAATTGGGTCTAAATAATTTTAGACCCACTTACACCTTGCAGCTACATCTATCAAAAAGACTCAGGAGACTTGCATAAAGTACTGAATAAAACTAAACTCTTATAGTGCACTAGTTAACAGTACTATCAGAAAAAGAAGATTGCTAGAATGTGTCAGTTATGTCTCATCATTGATCAAGAATATGCAGGTTTATTAATTAAATAGCACATAAACCATAATCCATTTAAGGAAGAAGAAAAGAAGTGAAGTCTGAGCATCATTAAGTAAAAAGTACCCATCACAGAAAAAAAGAAAATTAAACTTCTTTTTCACCTAATCTGATCCTTCTCACTCCATACAATAAAATAAAATAAAATAAAATAAAATAAAATAAGATAAAATAAAATAAAATAAAATAACAAAACTTCTTAAATCTGTATTTTACTTCCCATCTAGTTCAAGTCTGCCTTTTGCTTTTGGAGTGCTGACACATTCATCTAAGTCAGCAAAATTTTGTGTGATTTCATCCTTTTTTATCCTTTTGCTCCATCTTTCTCCTGTATGTAATAACAGTTCCCTCATTCCTCACCTGTCATATTATGTTATCTTTTCCCCTTTGTATCATCTTCCGCCTGTATCTGGATTGCAGACTCCTAATTGCCTCCTTGCCTATCATGCTGTCCTAATTTATTACACCTTACTTCTCCATCCTGTTTCTGCACTCTTCTGTCCTTCAGTTCTGCCTTCATTTGAATATTTGTGTTATTGGAATTTCTGCCCCCTCCCCCCCCTCCCCCCCTTAGTTTGGAATTGAAAATAAGCTGAAAAATGTACAAGGACATAGCCAGTGGAAGTTCATTCTAAAATTAAACATGCTATGAAATGACAGATTTTCTGAAGTTTTTCTACTGTACTTAAAATATTAGGAGTTTTGAAGGCATAAAGGAAAGAAAACTGTGTAGCAAATCCTAACAAGATACAGACTCCATTGTGTTATTCAGTTCCCCAGAGGACTATGCCATTATCAATGGAATACAATCAGCTTTGAAAACGGGTTATACAAAATAAACTGCACATGGTTTTTCAACTGGTCATGATTTATATAGTGCATGACACACTAGGTAGCCTATATGAAAACAAAACCATTAAAACATAATAGGATTCTAGAGTTAAAATCCTGAAAACCACTGCAGATACACAGAGCTCATATTTTCCTTAGACTTGAAGGGAATCTATGGCTCTGCAGTTCATGGCACCAAGCTTTTGGTAGTAGCTTTAAGACAGTAAAGTGAAAAAATTAAAACTGTAATAAAATATCTTCTTCTAGGCCCTGATTCAACAAAACTCTTATACATGTGCCTAGCTCTAGTCATTTGAATGATCTCATTGGTTCCAGTGTTAAATATAAGTATAATCAGGTCTATATGAAGAAAGGTGAAATTCCAGGTGGAAACATGAAGCTTAGTCTTCTGACCAGGATCTTAATAAACTGTGTATTTAAAGAGGAAAAAGAAAAGCACATCAACTCTTATCTAATAAAGTTTTGAGAAATTTCTTCACTGAAATAGAGGTCACAAGTTGTCCATCTTTAATTAATTGTGGTATTCAGGCAAAGGCAATTTACTTGGGTAGAGACCAAGGGCAATAGAAAATACTCAGCTTATTTGCTTTTGGGATGGAAGTAAGAAGGGAGAATATCATCAGCTATAATACCAAATTTTCCTTAAAAGCCAACTGACTAATTTTAACTGTGTTCCAATGGTCTAGCCTATACTGGTAGTTGCTAACAAATGAACGTCAAAGTTAATGGGTTTGCAAAGTGAACAGTAATTTTTACTAGAAAGAAAAAGCAACTTTTCACCTGGAGAAAGCAGCATGAATTCATGTGCAGGATAAAGATTGCCCTTCAGTAAAACTAGTAAATGAATATGTTAATGATTTTGCTTGCTCTGCAAAATTTATCATGCCTGTATCAAACTCAGTAGCTAAACTTTCTGGAAAATAACCATATAAAACCTGTTCAGGAATACTCTGACTGATAAGAATACTTTATTTTGAAAAAATTACCTCTGTGAAAGAGGCTCAGCAGTTTTTACTTTGTTTTTTTTTTATGTTTGTTTGTTTGCTTTAAGTGATATTTAGAGACAAATGGCAGACAGATGTGTAATCAGAATTATATACACTCAGAAAGAATTTCACCTTTTGCTGTTGGATGAGGCTATATCATAGTATTTATAATGGCTAGTAAAATACAGGGAATTAGGACAAAACAGAAAAATAGTACCAAGAATAAAATTTGTTTAACCTTATAAGTGCAGGAAGTAAAAAATTAAAAATATCAGTACAAGATGGGTCTTGAATATTTCAGACTTATTTTTGATAAATGATTAAGATGTATCAGTGGTTTGTAGTGTTAATATCCCTGTCTTATTCTGATGAAGTATATCTGATCTTTGCTATAACTATACTGCTGCTGTTCCAGTGATGTCAATCTCTCTTCTCTCTACAAGCCTTAAGAAACAAAGAGACAACAAAGTTTATAATCATTAACATTTTCCTTTAACAGACAACAGCTTAAGGCATTTTAATGTTTTATATAAACATACACACATATATATCTAAAACAACAGCTGTCAAGAGAACTTACATATCCAAAGTATAGCTGTCCATAGTTGCTGTAGATCTCTCCAGAGTCAGTTCATCTTAAATAATTTTTTTTTCTCAAGTTTTTCACATTTCCAGAGTTTTGAGGTTTATTTTCTTCCAAAGGAATACATCTGCTATGTAGATTCAGAGATTAAAATCTGGCCAAAAGCTTAAAAATTAGGATCAGGTGCTTAAACCAAGATAAGCAATTGAATCAAGTAAATGTCTGGTCTGTAATGCCATGCCCCATTGCTAAGCTGAACATACTTGTAAATAAGAAGTTTAGTCTTTCTCCCAAGCTACCTCTTATTCTAGGAACAATCAAAAAGAACTTCCACTGTGTTTCTTACAACTTCCTCCTCAAAATTTTTCTTTGACATGCTGTCTTCAGAAGTTTTACAGCTGTTCAAATTGATGTGCTATGACTTCTATCACAGGAAAGGTGCTGTTTCGTCTTTTCTTTTTTTCCTAGGCTTACAGTAAAATATATTGTTTTATGATTAGACTTTAAGCTCCTTGCGGCAGAAATTCGTTTTCTTTTGTGCTTATATAGTATCCATACAGCAAAACTCCTAATAATAACCTATAGCTCAAGAGAAATACAAATAGGGAGCAATAATATTGTGATGTATTTATTTTCTTATTCTCACATTTCTTAGAGAATTTTATATATCTGTAGCTGACATGAATTGTTTCTACATCAAAGATAGCCCATTGTATTAAGTTCCCATGGTCTATTACTAGTTTTTGCTGCTTTGCTTTAATTAATTATTCTTTTAAACTCTCATATCTATTATGTATTGACATTCAGAATCTCAGGAAGGTGAATTATTCAAATATATGTACTTTTTTTGCTGCTCTATATAAATCTGTTGTACTATTTCCTATACTTTCTGCTTATACATTATTTTAAGATTACAGTTGAAGATTATAGATCAATTATTGCAAAATAACTCTTTTGAACAAGAAGGGAAGAAAGGATATTTCATCCTGTTTCACCTTTCATGCTTTCGTAGTAACAAATAACATATTTACCTGTTACATGCTCCATGTTTGTTAATAAACAACACAGCATAATATCTTATATATCCTTTTAATTATCAAACATCTGTTACTTAATATGAAAATTTTCTTCAAATTTCTCATTTTATCTTTTTAAGATTTTCTACAAAATTATTCATTTATTACCACTGATATTATACTGTTATTTGTATGTTATCTAACATTCAGAGTATTTAAGCCTATTTAGTTGCCTTATATTTAGTGAAAGCAGTTTGCTAGTTATTCCAATGCTGCTGTTAAAACTGTTTGTATGCTATTGCACATATACATTTGTGCATCTTTTCCTAGTTTTTGTAACTCCACAGAAGTTGCTGTTACTGCTTCTCAGTACTTTACTCAGGCTGTTATTACTGGAGTTTTTTGCATGCATACAAGGCAGTTGCTGAAGAGGGATATGGGAAATGCAGCTATCGAACTCTTTAAAAATTACTAAAACACCATGCACGGTCTGTTATAAACATTATAAGACACAGTTATGGCTGTGTAGTATCCCTGTCTTCTCTCTTGCCCTGATCAGTTCAGGACACAGCAGCCTATGCAAGGTAAGTATCTGGTTATGCCTACACTAGCAGAACGATCAGAAGTGTGCTTTTGCAGCAAATCTACTCTTTATCCTCATTGACTGCTTTAGTTACCCGACAAAGTGATCACAGAGCTCAGGAACGGGATTCTTTTTAGATTAAACTGAACTCAAATGTGTGTTCCTCTTCAAGGAATTCAAAGTAACCTCCCTTAAAAACAGATAGTCTGCAAATCACCTCCTGAAAAATAATGTTTTGGTGTGCTCATATGCTGTATTACTTGGCAATGTTGATGTAGATGAACAGAGTAATATATAGGTCTTTTCTCTTTCATAAATATGTATGAATAAAATACAGTTGATGGAAATAACACTTAGCAGCTGTATTCTTCAGATATGGCCTAAACGAGTAAATAAACCAGACTCTTACAAAATTGTCCGTAGCAAGTGTTAGGCAGAATCTTCAAATTTTCATACTCTTATGCTTAATAATTGAATACAGTTGTCACTTAATGTCAGTATGTTTATGTTAAGAGTAAGGAATATATTAACTGTTATGCTTAGGGATGTATGATGTGGGTTGTCATAAACTTAAAAAGTTGTATAGACTGATAACAGCCACATCAATGCAAAAAGCTGTATTCACAGTATGCATACACTGTATGTATACACATACAGAAGGAGAACAATCTCTATTTAAAAAACAAACTTAAAACCCTCTTACACTAACAGTCACCTTTTTTATGGCAAAATATGATCTCTTGAACAGGCATATCTAGTTCAATCTAATGTTTTAATACTTTATTACCTACCATTTTAAAGCAGGTCAATGAAAGACACCTATAAGAACTTCAGGTACACAAGATTAGAAATTTTTTATACAATATGTTTCAAATAGTTTTTGTTTCCTTACTCCTTACCTGGGCACAGATTTGTAGTGTCATCCTTCAAGCATGCAAGTGCTGTAAACCTGTATTTCTTGCTTGTACTCTTTGAAAGAATTGTTTCCTAGCACAGAAATTTCAATCATTTGGGTTTCCGTGTGTCTAACTTTGGAAGTGATGCTACCTTATCAGAAAAAGTGACATAGGTAGCTATAAAAGTAATTTCCTTATAGTAAGTATTTGGCCAAGACTTTTTACACAGATTACAAAAAATATAGTACTTCAGCATATTCTTTATTAAATAAGACTGAATTCTATCCTGAATATGTTGTATGATGCTCAGAGTAGAAAGACTTTCATTGTATAATAAAAACATCCTGTCAGTCTCTTCTGTTAGTAAGAAAAAAAATTTTTAAATATGATATGAGTCTTTAAAACCTATTTTTTCTCAAGCAGTTTCTCTGAAATGCAACTATAAACCTTTTTGACTTTCTATTAAACAGGAACTTCATGATATAAAATAGCAAAACATATGCCTCAATAAAATTGGAATGGCTATGATTCACATCTTTACGTCTACAAATAGTTTAGTTACATAAGTTTGTCTACTTTATGTTTAATACCATAAATTGATTCCAGAATTCTTGAATTTACTATACATAGGGAAATATATGTATGCATTTTTTCTGCCAATATTGGTATAAGCTGACAGTTTCCTTCTTTCTTATAATTCATCAGAATAACACTTAGGATGGAACTTTGTGCAGGATATTCTGGATGCATGTCTCCACCTGGAGTCGTACTTACTTATTCCTTACAATTGCATATAAGTAACTGTGCAAAGGAGAGGTGCAAATGTTTGTTGACTGATGTACTGTTCAAAAAGTAGGAATAGATTTGCCCATAACTGTAGTTTAATAAAGAAGTCCTGTGTTATTCCTGTGGAATAAGAAAGCATGTGCAATTTTATCTGAGAAAAATGGGAGCTGTATCATGACTGTTATATGACAAAGTTACTGATAAAATCTATTACAAGTGTTCATAAGAACAAGATACACCCTTGCTAGAGTTCTTTCGTTGGCTAGAAAGTACTACTCTGTGGCAATTACTGCCTCAGGGAATGTGTATAGCAGTTGTATCCATTGATTAAAAGGATAAAAAAGACAAATCTTACTCATTGAAATACAAATCAGGTCTTTCAAATCTATCAAAGACACATAATATGATAAAGTTTCTTCAGGGCACATATTATTTCATATACTTCTGAACTGTTCACAAATCTAATAAACTGATCCTCAATTTTTTTAAGGACTACAACAATTCTTTTCAGACTGTGTTCAAAATTAGAAAGATCTTCACATGTATATTTAATGAAGAAATAAGACCCTTTTTAGAACAAAGCAGATATTAGATATTTAATTCCTTTTTATGAATAAGGGCAATTATAGTTAATTCCACTTCCTCTTTCTGCTCTCTGTATCCCTCTGACAGTATATGAAACTGGAATGCCTCATTATAAATGACTATTGGATGAAAGCTTACGTATTTGAAAAGTCTTGAAAAAATGAGCAAGGCTATATTCATCTAAACCTAGTGTTGTTTCTAATTCAGATGCCATGAATTGCAACTTCATTGCACATATTTTTCCTATTAGTTGTGAACACGTGCAATTTTGGAGTTTTTTTGTTTGTTTAAAATCTTGCACCAAAGACTTACTGTGTTCTTACAGGTAGCATTTTCTGCAATTACAGCAAAATCTTTTATTTCTCAAGACAGTTTTAAAATTATGAATATATACAGATGTTGACTTTAAATTGTGGGGATTCCATTTTAGATTTCAAAACTCCTCATCACCAATTTGAAAGGACAGTAAAATGACAGTCTGAGATTTATTTCTGTATTACTAGCATCCAGCATGTTATTATCCTTGTGAGTTAGATTTTCTGTACAAGTATTGATTTTTTTTTCTTAATGTAACACTTCTGTCATAGTTGCAACACCACTGAAGTTATTTAGAGCATGGTCTCTATCTTGAAGAGTTTGAGATAAGGTTGCTTCTGAACAGGCTAATCTTTTACAACAGTTTTGTTAAAGTTCCTGAATTATGGGTGCATGAAAGCCACAGATTTTCACATTTTAAAAACATGATTTGTTTCTTGTTTTTACTAAAATAATGTAAGCCTTTTTACTAATTCTATCCTTTATTTACCATCATGCTCCTGTTCTAATATGCTGTTCAGAATATAGAGGTATGTAACATAACTCAATAATGAAACTCCTATTGGTAGGCTATAGGCTGCTGAAAGGGCCTTACAAGCCTGTAATGTAATGTTATGGAGCAATGGTTTGTGGAGAGCAAGTTGTAAGGTAGGATACAGAGTAATATGTCTCAGTATAGATTCTTATATTATGATGTCTCTTTTACATAAATACCACAAATATTTTTTCTATAAAATTGGAGCATAGTGCATTAGGTAAATCTGAGTTGTGACTTAACACTATGATGTCAATGTTGGCTTAGAAAAAATTGTTATTTGTTAAAAAAGTGTAAACTTTATAAATGATGGTTGATATACTGCAAACCCATGCAAGGAAGCCTCCAAAAACAAGCAAACAAAATTATTAGAGAAAGCAACTATTTAAAAAGCCTAAAGTACATTAAGTTTACACAAAGGATTTAGTGGTTTTGGTCAATGAATATCATATTCTTCATTATTGAAATATTGATTCTGATAACAAGAATATCTTCAGCGTATTATGTGTAATTTCAATATTTTTATAAAGTAAAAGACTGAAAATCAAGTGTAGGTTGCATTTAGATGAGTCAGTTAACTGTCTATCACTGTGACAGAATAATAAGTTATGGAGATCCACTTGCTATTTAAGATAGTTTGGTGTATATATATATGGTAATATTATATTTACTTTCTGCTGCTAGTGACTTAAATAGATTAAGATAATTTCTGGAAATTTATAGAATGTGAGTTCAAGTCCAGAACTTTTCTTAAAAATCAGCCGTTTAAGAAGCATCCCTACTTTATTCAGCTTCACTGAAATTTTGCTGTTTGCTATTCTTCAGATAGTTCCCTTCCCTGTGCCATAGGACAAGTTTTAATAAAGGTTATATGAATCTGAAGTCATTAAATAATCTGAAGATTAATTGCCAAATCCTTTTTAGGAGATGGATGCTAGAAACAATTATAAATTAAACCTTAATGATAGAAGAGAAAAGTGATTATCCAGAAAAACAGAGAAACAAAGCAGAAGAGGATAATTGCATGAAAAGAGAAATGCTAGTTAGGAAATACTTAGTTGATATACTGAACAAAATGCAGAAAAGAAAGGATCTTGTGATTAACTGAAGAAAGAAAAGATGGTAAGGAATTCAGAACTTCTAATAATTAAGCACCCAAGGATGCTTAATGATTTTTAGCAGCTGTTCACATTGTGCACTTTACTGTATTGTTACCTGTTCATGCAAGAGATGGACTCTTGTTTTACACATACATGCTGTTGCATCTGGTGCCCTAGGGGAGAGAAAGAGAGAACCCAGCAGAAAAATCCATCTGTAAATGCATATTCTAGTGATCCGTTAGTAATGAAGCTGTTCCACTCAATAATTTTAACCAAAGCAATCAATGTCTGAACTATTTTTTTTTAATCATGATGTATCTCATGATGGAGATGCCACAGGGTATTCTGTTGTCTGAATATAGGCCAAGGTTCTAAGCTAGGCTTTGTTTTGCCAGTGTCCATTAAGGATTCAGTTCATTAATGAACTAAAGACATTTCAATTTAATTATTAACAAAGGTTTCAACCATAGGAAATATATTTCCTGATTTTATAGCAGTCTACAAAAACACAATCTAAACATCATATAATTTTTTTACATGTATACAATTAACACTGACATTTTTACCAGATTTCCTAGTCCACTGAGTTATATTTTATATTTTTTGTTCAGACCTAGATGTTCTATTTTATAAAGAAGCGTCTTAGCTTTCCAGATAGTGTGCCAATTTCTTTAAGAAGTGTCTTTGTAACCCTTTGACTATGTTATTTACCATTCCAAACATTTGTTTGAATTAAAATGTCAATATAAGATGCCCTACCCTTTTAAGAGATGAGTAACAAGGACACTTTGTTTCACTAGTCATTCTACATCTTTAATTTCTAAACAATATTAATAATAATAATGATGATGATATTGATAATAATAATAAATAACAATAATAATGATAATTCAAATTGGAGGAAAACACTTGCTGGGCTACTAAGTTATGTCTTTCCTCTTTCTACTCCTCTTTCATGACCACCATCAAATTCATCCTACTGTTTTGTCCCAGGTGTTGCATCATCTGTAACAGTAGGTCATAAACCCTTCAGGCTGGTTCCCTGTGCAACTTCTCATGCAGGAATTTCTAAAGCACTCAGCATTGCCCTAGATCTGTTAATGTTAATGTTAATAGTAAAAGCTTCATTGACTTTAGAGGAGCAGTGTTAGGTCAAAACTTCTTAAATATCCCAGTGACATGAACTTAGCATTGACCTGGCACAATTTTTAGTGCAGGTAAATCATGAATATTGATGAAAAATATATAGTGAGTTTCAATTTACAGTTCATTTTTCTGCATATATAAAAGGGTAAGAATTTCTCATATGCCTTGCCCTTACTTTTAAAAATAGTGGGCCATCAGTTTGTGGATTTGTACCAGCTGAAGCTGTGTTTATTACATCTGTCCTAGTTTCAGCTGGGATAGAGTTAACTGTCTTCCAAGTAGCTGGTACAGTGCTATGTTTTGAGTTCAGTATGTGAAGAATGTTGATAACACTGATGTTTTCAGTTGCTGCTA
>JANHGO010003225.1:0-27719 GCA_024606505.1 Aquila spilogaster | reverse complement strand
ACACAAGCCACGATGCCGTGGGCCTTCTTGTCCACCTGGGCACACTGCTGCCTCATGTTCTGCCCCATGTCAGCTCACACCCACAGAGCCTTTTCCTCTGCACAGCTTGCCAGACACTGTGCTCCAGTCCTGTAGCACTGCATGGGGCTGCCGTGACCAAAGTGCAGCACCCGGCTCCTGGTCTTGTTGAAGCTCTTACAACTGGATTATTCTGCTCCCCATCTCTGCCTTTCAGCTCAGGGGAGTGAGTGCCCTGAGGACAGTCAGCTGCTCCCGTGGGGCAGAGGTGGAAGTGGGGTGTAGGAAGGCTGATGAGAAGAAAGGGTTGAACCCAAAGTGGACCAAGGGATGTGTTTTATGGCAGGGCTGTTGTCATGGTCAGGAAGCACTGTGAGGTAGGTGGGTCATGAAAGTGGCCAAGACAGGACAGAGATGTACGGTGTCATTGCAGTTTGTGTACAGATAGGAGGAAGTCCAAGTTGAGCATCCTAAATCTGTTGTGTTCAAGACAAACCCAAACTGTATTTTCTTATCAGGGCCGTGTTTGCCTGAAAAACAGAAATAACACAAAGTAGACCCCTGCAATTTTCCATTGACACTGCTGTGTGTCTGTGTAAGCAAAAGCATGAATTGCAAATTGAGATGCTGTTTCCACCTGTACTTATTGGAAAGTGCACGAAGTGTATCCACAAGTAACACAGAGTGGAAAAGATACAATAGACTGAACCAGCCCGGTAATACAAATCCAAGTTACAGAACAGATCTGATTTAAATACATATCTAAATTAAGCATCTACATTGGCTCTTCAGAGCTGTGGTTTTCCTACGCTTAACTATTCTGGAAATTGCAACTATCTTGGACTCTGGGGGCGCGGAGGAAATATAAATGCGTTCTGTGAGGTGCGTGTCCTCCCCTCCTCTGGCACTTTCCTAAATTCTCACCCGTATCCATAGGCTGCAGCTACTTCTCTTTCTACTGCCCTTGAAGTGGGAGGTGTTGTCTCATTTCTCTCCCACTTCAAATATGAATCTTTCTCTCAGTTCCAAAGCTGTTCGCAGACTGAAATCCTCCCGGCCTCTCCTTGCTGTCTGCTTCCTTTGCTGCTCCTTTTTATCATCGTCTCCTCTCTGCAGGGTTGCACCTCTGTGCTGCTGACTCCTCTTTATGGCCATCGCCACTTGTTCTCTCTCCAGGTCTTTGTCCTCATGGGAACCGCCACGCTTTCATGCTGCCCCCAGTTGCACCAGATCAGGTGTTTGTGCTGTGCTCCTCTTCTCCCTGCTTGTGGTTTTGCTGCTGCCTTCACATGGATTGTGATGACAGAATGGTGCCAGAGTGGGTCGGGTCATCTTGCCCACCTGGGGAAAGCTTACGCCATCAGTGGGGTTCACCAGGAGTTCAGCAGTGTGACCTCACGCTGCTGTTAAACAGGAGCTCTCTGCTGCACGCTGGGATCTCGCAGTTGAAATGGAGCAGGTGGGGTAGGAGTCTGCCCAGGAAAGTGGTGTCTTGACAGATGTGCTGCAGACGTTTACATCTGAAGCTGTTCAGAGATGCTCACGATGGGCACGATGTCAGGTTCTGTCTTTTCAAGCAGTGTGTACTTAAGCTGTGTCTTTGCAGCACTGGAGCTGACACCACTGTTGGAAGTGTACTGATGTGAGCTTATTTTTTTCCCATTAGCTGATGTGGCAAGGTCCATGGGTGCTAAGGTGGTGATAGCAATCGATGTGGGGAGCCTGGATGAGACCAACCTCACCAACTATGGCGACTGCTTGTCCGGCTGGTGGCTGCTCTGGAAGAGGTGGAATCCACTGGCTGAGAAAGTCAAGGTACCACAGACTGCATTGCAGTATCCCCTAGTTTTACGGGCAGAGCAGGAAGCTTTCCCTTGATTATTTAGGAACGAGCCTGTGACAGATTACATCGTTTCTTGAACCTGAGCACATGCTTGTGGATGAAGAAAGACAGGCAGTGCCGTGACAACCAGGGAAATGGACCATCACAGGAGAAGGTAGAGCCCTGTCTGGGGAGGGGAATGTGGGCTGCCGAGGTGGTAGATTTGTGAGAGCACAGGGACCTTTTCTTGTAGGTGGTATTAGTTTTGATAAAGTCAGAATTTACAGGCTTCACCGATGGAGTAATAACTTTGTCCAGTTCAGTGTTTGTATCCTAACGTCTCCGAGCTCCTGACTAAGGAGGTTTTAGCACTAAGCACTAATTAACATTACAACTGCTGCTCATATATACACACTGGGCTGCAGAGTATGATTTTTTTTCTTGCTGCGTGCAGTGAGGCCAACTCTGTTGTATATTCTTCTGCATTTCCTGAATTATCTGGCTTTGCAGTGCTGTTTTTTTTCTTCTCCTAACTGCAATTGATGTGCTGCCCCGTGGCGATTGGAATTACAATACTTGCTTCCCAAAGTCAGGGAAAATATTACACGCTGTGGGTAATGCTCTGGAATTTCAGGTTTTTCCTCTGATTACTCTGTTCCCCGAAGAGGTCTCATCTCCCTGGAAGCAGCCTGGCTTCCCTTCTGGAGGCGGTGCAGCTGCTGAGTGCCCTGCTTTGTCTCGGCAGAGTTGACCGTGCTGCTCCCAGCGTGCAGTGGGAATGTTTGGCTGGTGAAACAGAAGGCCTTGGCTCCTCTTAGTAGTGCCCAGTGAAATATCACAACTCTCCTTCTTTCTTTAAATCTATGGAACACTGGAGCAGGTTGTCCAGAGGGGCTGTGGAGAAGTCTCCACTTGTGGAGCTGCACCAGAACCCAGTGCAGAACCCTAACTCTGCCTGAGCAGGGGGCTTGGACCTGACAGTATTGAGAGGTCTCTGTCAAGCTCAGCAATTCTGTGGTTGTGTGAAATCTCTGCCCTGGTACAGTAGAGGTCATTATCAATTTCTGCTGAGGGACCACTGTGCCCCTCTCGCCCAAGCTCACATCTTTAAGTTACCACCCCTATCCTGAAATGGGAGATTCTATTCAACCTTGCACTGCAGAAGCGTGTTTGAAGGCAGTTCCCTTTCTGCTCTTGGTTGTGGAGACTCTGCCCACACTGCCTGGGAAACGGAGGAGCTGATGTGTGAAGGCTTCAGCAGGCCTGGGTGTGCTCTTGGACTAAGTCTGATAGATAACTTGGGTACTCTCCTCACAGCGAATACAGAACGTGTTCTGAAATGTCTGAATTAATCATGATCGGTGTGTCTGTCCTGGTTGGCAGGTGCTGAATATGGCAGAGATCCAGACACGGCTTGCATACGTGTGCTGCGTGCGGCAGCTGGAGATGGTGAAGAACAGTGACTACTGCGAGTACATCCGTCCGCCCATTGACCGCTATGGCACGCTGGATTTTGGGAAATTTGATGAAATCTGTGTAAGTGCACCTTGGTGAAGGCAGATCCCCGTCCTGACGTTCTGCAGAGGTGTACTGCTAATTAGTACCTAAGCAGCGTGAGAGGAAGAGAATTCAGCTGGCACAGAGTGAATAATTGACACTAAATAATACTGTGGAATGATATCACGATTGTGAGATTGGATTACCAGCAGAAATTGAGTTAGTAATTGTGATGATATAGTAACCTGTAAGCGGATCGGTTCCCTCGCTGTCCTATGCCGATTCTTACTCAGCTGCTTGGTAAAACCTCGTTGGTGTCTGAGCTGCGTTGGGCAGTGGTGGTTTGTCAAATGGTGTCATTTCTCTTCCTTGATTATGGAGCTCGTTGTCACATGAAAGATTTGAAGAAGTCTGTGGGGAAGCTGTGAATCACTGAAATGGAGGGCAACATACTAAAATATCCGACTTGGCTCACATTTCAACGCTTCTATTAATAAAACATATCATCCATCTTTCCTCTACACCTGATAGCGTATCAGGAAAATGGCACCAATGTCAGTGGAAGGACACAGCAGAAGGGGCAGTACCAGGTTACACTCTTTGGGATTCAGTTCTGTTTGTTTACAAACTGGAGATCAGCATGGGAAGAACCGACTCCAGATGTGCTGTCTTAGTGACATAATCCAGCATTCCAAACCAAAACATTTCTGCCTGATCTGAGGGAATGATAGCAATTTCTGCTCATTCTCTCTTGTCAAGCAAGTTATTTTACTGTCTTTTTCCCTTCTTTGCTTCAGCTGTGCAAGTGTTTTTCATGTTCAGGTGTTTCTGCATAGCTTTGCTCTTCTTCTGGTCTGGGGAAAAAAAAAAGAAAGACAAGGCACCCATTTTTAAATAGCTCTACTTCATGGATGTGCTGAGAAGCCACAATGCTCATTAAGCTGCAGGTTGCTTTCCCAGCATTGTTCCCTAATACTGTCTTACAAGTACTAAGCAAAAACGGTAATACAATTAAGCCCTGCAGATCTGCATTTGAGTCCTTAGGACCAAAGAACAGCTATTCAAAGCCACGGGCTGATTTCCCCAGTATCAGTCTTTTCCCAAGTATGTCTGATGTCTCATCTCTGGGGTAAGAGCTTGGTCTGTTGGTGGGGGACCTAAGAATTCCCCCCATTCAGTAGTGCTCTTCTCCAGATGGATGGTCTTGGCCCCTTGAAAACCCTGACAGACAGACAGATCTGATGGATCATCGCAGTAACAGTGAGCTGCCAAATCCTTGTTCGCTCTCTGTCTAATTTGACGGTGTTACAGAGAGTTGAAGACACCAGACAGTTCCTTCTCAGTGGAATAAAAGCTTGAGGGAAGTGCAGTTTGTCAGGGGTGTCAGTTTCTGTGAGCAAGTTCTTGGCACAAGATGCTATAGGTGCGAGGGGCAGCACCCTCCTGGGTTTTGTTTCCTATGCTGCAGCGAAGAAAGCTTTGTCCCTGGGGGAGATTTAAGCTGTGCTGACTTTACAGAGCATCCTGGGCATTCCTTTATCGCTGCAGGCTATGAAGCAGTGGGTTGGTGAATTCTGTTGATTTTAATTTCGGCTGCGTACCTGGGTTTTACAGCAAATAGAAACAAGCAACGTGTGGCTGCAATTCAGCTTGTTCAAAACAACAAAAATCCCTTCTTCAGGAGCAAAATCCCTGTTCTGTATCTGCCTGTAGCGATCGGGCTGCACGTCACTTCCCAAAGCTCAGGTGCTTTCGGACACTTGGGCTGGATCAGATTGGCTGTAGATCTGTCAGACCCCTTCTCCTGAGCAGTCACATTCAGCCTTGGCTGAGAAGCTACGATTGATCAAAGATGAATTCCACCCTAAGTTCTCACCCTGCTTTGAATCCTCTCCAAAAAGCAGATAGGAAACAATAGCAGCTGGGCCAGGGCTGCTTCCAGCACCACGGTGAGTGCGAGGCATAGTGCGTGCTGCTGCTGCCAGAGCTGGAAATAGAATCCAGGGCTCCCAGCACCTGTTGCTCTGTCCTTCCAAGTTTGTTCTTAAACACAATTTCTGTTGTCCGATTAGAAGAAAAAATAAGAGTAAAACGTGGGGTAATTGGTTTATTTTTTCCAATTATTTTCATGGCAGTGACAATGCCATGTTACTGTCCCAAGTGCCAGCTACTTCAGACTTTTAAAGTGGTGGAACATGGAGTGCGTGGCTTTGCTGTTGTGCACGTGCCATTGTATCTGCCCCAGTAAGCCAGCTCTTGTGTGCTCAGTGCTGTCAGGCATAGCTCACTGAGGAGTGCTTGGTACCCACGTACACTACAGGAACTTTTCTTGATCCAAGAGGTGAAAAAGTACAAAGAGCGTTGGAAGAGTGCTATGCTTGAAGGGTGTATGCATAAATGTACTGAGTTGCTTTACACTGCTGCTGTAAAAAAAAAACAGCTGTCAGGTGGCATTTTTCATTACATAGTATGTGTGGGGGTCAAGGGTCCATTGGCTTTTAGAATTAGAGCTTCGTTTGCTTAATTGATCCCACTGATTATTAGGCTGAGCAGTCTTTGTAGCTAAAGGCTGGAAAGCACCAAAAATTGGATCCAGCCTTTCGGGTAGACCTGTGGATTTCCAGCAGTTACGTAGACGTGACATCATCTTTGTGTTGTTTTGTTACCAACAACTTTTTTTCACCTTTTTCTCCTCTTGATTCTCTTTTTTTTCCAGGAAGTGGGATATCAGCACGGGAAAACTGTATTTGGCGTCTGGTCCAGGAGCGGCGTCCTTGACAAGATGCTGCGAGACAGACAGGAGACTTACAAAACCAAAACTTCTGACGTGAGTGTTCAGTTGAATTGCACTGTTCTGCAGGAGCTACTCGGTGCCACCAGGATCTGGTCAGGGATGTGAAGGAGAATGATTGCCTCGAGTGTTGTTTGTGTGAGCGTGCACGTATTAGAAAGCATTTCAGGCAGGAAGAGGTGTGATCAGTTTTTCAGCAATTTCTTTCCTTGAGCCATAGCCTGGAGAACGAGGTCCTGCACTTCTTGCATCATCAACTGCAAGTGTGGCCAAAGCATGCTCACCCCTGTCAAAACCAGTGGGACTCAGGTGGTTTACAAAGGAATGCATCCAAACAACAGTCTCCATCCCCGTTATCTCATGCAGACATCCACCCCTATTGCACCACGCGCAATGCTGACTCTGAGGCCCCAAGAATGGACATAGCCATCTGCAGGCAGCTCTCCTCTTGCATTTTGTTCTAGCAGATCCTTTGTAACCCAGAAGTATTCACAACACAAAAATACTGCAGGGAAGGCGGGATGCTCACCCATAACCAGCACCGTCTATGACACACAGCTGGTGTGTGTGAACGTGCCCACCTCCTCTTCTTTCTGGTGTGGGCCAGCAGCCTGGAGGCACCAAGCACTGCTGGAGGAGCTGCTTCCGGCCCTGAGTGTTGCAGTGGAAGGGGTGACTGTGCCCAGCAGGGGCTGGGGCAGAAGGATGGTCTGTGACTTCGGCCATGGCCGCATTGTACCCGTGGCATGGGTGCACGTCTCAGAATAATGTCGGCTAGGCACAAGTAACCTCTTAAGAATTATTTTTTCGTTTGTTCTTGTTCAGCACACTTCAGGCTGTGCCTGGGTATTGTTCTTGCTACTGGAAACTGCCCTACCGAGGCAGCGGTTCTCCCACCAGCTGTCCAGTGCTCGTCGCAGGGGATGTGAATTGAGATTGCTGGTATTGATCTCAGGCATTGCTGGCTTTCATGATATGACTCAGATAGTTCTCATGTGCTTCCAGAAAGCTTGAATTGAACGTGGATGCATTTTTAGCCAAGAGTTAAAATCCTTGCCAGGCCTTAGACCTGTTTTGTTGCTTTTCTTCCTCATTCTGCTAAAAAAAGCATTCTTAAGGCAGGTAAGGTAGAAATGCTGTTGTTGAAGTACGGGGTTTCAGGTACCTTCCCAATGTGTTCTGCTTGTTTCAGCACTTCCCAGTAGTTGAGGTGTGGTTTGGTAAATGCCTGGTTGTGAAGAACCTACTGAATACACAGTGCTGCTATGTGCGTGCAGTCCTATTAAATTTCCTCTTAGAAGTAGGATGGAGATCTCTTGAGTTTGTAACTGCAGGGCTCAATTCAGCCTCTAGAGCTGGTGCAGTAACTGTGGGCTGCCTGAGTTTCCAGTTTTCAAGAAACTGTTATGAGTTTTTTGAGGACTTGGGCGCTATATTAGAATATGTTGGCTTATCACCCTCACTTCCTTTGAATTCCTCTGATTTAAAACCCAAGTTCTACAAAGACTTCGTGTTTTAACCAGTAATTCTTCTTTATTGCCTTTTAGAGATAGGGAAATTAGCAGTAGTATTTTAAGTGATTGCCAAAATGCGTTGTAACTGTAGTAAGCTTCAGCAAGGAGAGTCAATAGAGGTGAAAAATGACATTAAGAGTTTGCAGCTCTTCAGGAAATTGGAGGCTGAGCACTTCAGCTGGGAGAGAAGTGACGTAAGGACGGGGAGAGGAAGGGTAGGCCTCAAAGCAATGGGCATTAGGCTGACAACAAGAGGCAGAGCTCAGTTTTTCAGACACCCACGTCTGGCTTGTTGCCTTTAGATCCCCATTTGTCACCTGAGAGAGACAAGTGTTTGTAGGGTGTGTGAGTCACTTCTGAGATGAAAATGGCTCTACTGGGATAGCGAATGGCACCCTCAGCTCTGCCCCTGTGAAGGAACCCCAGGGGGAGGGGGTGAGTGCTGATGCCCGTTACCATCAGGTTAATCCCACCCAAGATGATGGGCAGGGTGGTGGCTGGAGGGGTGAGCACCAGGAGAAGTCAAGGGAGAGAAAACCGTGCGTGTCCATCAGAAATGGTTGTGTCCTATTTCCTCCTCTGACTCTTATCACCAGCTGGTAACAAGCTGGAACATCTTCATCGCCGTTAACAAATGTACCTTTCCAAGAAGACTTCTTTAAAAATTGCCCATGAGATGGGATGCCATCATTCAGGCTAATATTTCCGTCAAGTTCCAATATTACAGCTGTGCATCATGCAGGATTTCGAGCTTTTATCATCATGTATCCTGTTGTTTTTTATGGCACTTCCACTGCCAAGTAGGTCATGCAGTGCTTGCAGATGTAGCTTGTCATTGCGGTGCTGTATGAGCATTTTATAACGAGGCAGGAAGCGCTGATTGCTGAGGCACCGAATGGTGTAAGCACAGGGGTGTGAGGATGACCCGACCATCTCAGCTGTGTGTGCTCCCAGGACTGACGCTGAGCTCGGGGCCGTATTCTGAGCACCTCAAAAGCCGTCTGTCTTTCCTGGGAAAACTCAGAGTAAAAAAAGAAACAAAAGCATTTAGCTCTGACTTTTGTTTTAATAGATTAATTTCTACAAAAGAACAAGTGTTGCCGGCTCCCACCGCCGTGTTTTGCTTTATTCCGTAGTCCTTTGGAGTCACTTAAGTCCTTTAGCTCTGCTGTCTTCCAGGGATAACAGCTGATATTTTTAACTTGCTTTCATTAGCAAAGGTTTTGATCTATGTTTTAGTTCTTCAGCTATTTTGGGAGCGTTCAGCATCTTGGAGCGTTGGGCTCGGTTGCTTTTCATCATGATTCCACGTCGTAAGCATTGAATTTCTACTTAATCTATGGATATTTAAGCATTTAGATACTTCTGGCTTTCATCATTCAATTGCTATTTATCTTTCCTTAAAATGCAAATACCGAAGTCGTGAACAGCAGCAGCCCTACATAAAGTTCATGTGAACAACGCGAGTTCTTCCCAACACAGAGCAGTGCAGCACCGCTAATTGGATCTCCTCGGGGAAGTTTTGTCTATTGAAATGTTATTCATAGTCAAAGCTAAATATACTCCAGCAGACTACAATAGTAACTGTCTCTCCGCTCTCATTTATTTAATAAAGATTATGCTGAGGAGAATACTTTCGCCCTTCTTGGAGAGAATACTGTCGGGGAAGTTTGAGAGTAGGATTCGAATGAATCTGAGCACTTCTTTTCCTTGCATTCACTGATCGGGAGAGTGGTTTTGTCCTTGAAAGTCAGGGGGAAGTGTTCAAACATTGCATTCCCTTCTGCAAAGCATCAGATGAGCGTGGGAAGTCACCTGGTTTCCCACCAGTGCAGTTCCAGTCTGAGTGCGAGGCCTCTGGGGGCCGTTGGCCGTTGGCGTGGTGAGTCCTCATCTAAGAGTGCAGGTGATTGCCTCCAGCGTTGCTGAGTGTGCTCTGTGAGCACTAAATGAAGGTATGGATGCTTTTTTCCTCCTGTCCTGGGGAACGGCCGTCAGCAAACACTTTGCTGGGACCATTCAGGTCGCGTATTCACAGCGAAGCGGGACTGACTCACTCTTCTGCTGACTCCTTAATGGTCAGACCTCATTCTGAGTGTCTGTGCTTCGTTATATTTTACAAAGCGTGTCCTAAGCTGCCGCTGTTTCACTTCATGCTGGTATTTTTTAATTCTGTTTGGGCCTTTCTCTGTCCACCGCACCCAGCAGCTGTTTGTCCCGGATCCGCACCCTGCTTTGGCTGTACTAAATCACATCAAAAGTTGCTTATGGACTAGAGGTCAACTGAGAGCAATCTGCTGCAGCTGTAATGGGCTTCTGCTGTGACCCTGCGGGGGCTGTGTGATTCACAGTGCCGATGCTCTTGCCAGAAGAGCAAAGAATTGCTCACAAAAACCCTGTGAGAGGGAGCTGCTCTGGCTGGAAGCACGTGGGCAGTCCCTCACAGCGACTCCTGGCAGCCCGGTGCCCGTAACGAGCCCCCTGCCAGCTCCTCACCTCTGCTCTCCTCTGGGGCAGGCTGCTGTTGTGCTGATGAAAGCGATTGGTTTTGAAGAGAGGCAAAAAGTGTTTGGGTTTCCACCTGGTCACCCTGTGCCCACCCCAAGGAGCCAAGGATGCGGGAAGGCCGGAATGGTCCTGAAACACCAAACCTGGCTCTTATGGAAAGAGAAACCAGAGCAGGCAACTCTTCAAAATAGAGAACGCTCAACCCACTGCTTGGGTGAGGCAGAGTGAAAATAGAAAGGGTTTATTGCAAAGAGAGATTACCATGGGGAGCGTTCTCCCTTGCAGGTGGACCTCTCACCTTGGGCTTCTGCTCGCTGTGGCACCTCCAGCCCTGCACTGCCCTGAGTGTTGGGGTCCCCTGCCAGGTCCTGGTCCCCCCCATCCCAAGCTTTACTTACACCACTCCTGTGGCTCTGCAGGCTCCTGTGGCACCACAGACCCTTCTCCTTCCCACCGGGCTCCTTAGGGAAGGAGAAATCTGCCTGGGGGCTGCAGCTGGCCCAGCAGCTCCCTCTGACAGAGTAACACGGAGTGATGGTGGAAACCAACCAAGTACCAGAACACTGTCTGTCGTGGAGCCCAGACCCTCCAGTTCATGTCTTTGTAGCCTTTTGTTTAGTTTCCTACGTTTCTAATAAGGTTTCATACCGCATGGGTGGAGAAGAGCTGGTTGAACCTTGTCCCCACGCCTGCTCGCCCTTGGGAAGCCCATCTGCAGCACAGCCCTGCTGCGGGGTCACCATTTGGTGAATTACTCACCAATGAGTAATGAGGGGGAAATCGTGGACAACGTACGTGTCTGGAGCTGTGTCTGTTCAGCATCACTTGTACGTGGCCTTGAATTGGGTATTTTGTGGACAGTTGGTGACACACCTCAACCTTAACGCTGTGTTTCAGAATGTGACCTGTCCCAGCACCTCTTTTACGGACCTGGCAGAAATCGTGTCCAGGATTGAGCCGGTGAAGGCCGCCGTGGCAGATGGTGAGTCCGGAGATGTGTGGTTTCCTGGTGGGTGCGACCCCTGTTGCAGTTACCCTCATTTTGAGCGAAATAAAACACGTGTCAACTTGTGCAAAAGCACACTGCTGTTCCTCCTCGTGCTGCCCATGTCCCCGTGCTGGCTTCTCTCTGTGGTCTGTGTCCTTTAGAAAAAGGAGGAGGGCAGCTTAAAGCCAGACTGCTTTGTGCTGCCTTCAGTCAGACCCAGAGTGACTCACGGGCTCAGCTGCTATATGCACACCTCTGTTACAGGGAGCACTAATGGGCAAATGAGGAACAGATAATGGCCCCTGCATTTCTACATGAAGAGTCCTGAGTGCTTTGAGCCCCACATATGTGCTACGGAGCACACAGGGCCATAACCAAGGGCTGACTTAACGGCATCAGCCTCCAGAGCCCGAAAGCTCCGAGTGCTTCACCGGGGCTGGAGCTTTTTGTAATCAGTCTCTCCCTCTCCTCCCGATTCTTGTTCTTGCAGAGAGAAATCTAAAGTTAGCAGTCCTTCCATCTGTGACTGTTTGTAGAGATGTCCCCCTGGTAATTTGAAATGCTAATTGCAATCATATGCCTTATGAAGAAAATATTAATCAAATGTCTGAAGCAGCCGCTGTAGGGTTGAAGAGTTCGCGTCGTGTGGTTATTGAAGGCATCAGTGCTGAGCGCTGCAGGGATGGTCCTCCTGTCAGAGCGGGGTTGCTGGCCCCTTAGGAAGGTTTGCTTTTTGCTGGGTGGGGTCATTGAGTAACGAAAAGCAGACGTGGCAAATTTTAGCCTAAGTAGGGAGCTATGCTTGGGTATTTGGGACACAAGGGGCTGGTGCCATGCGGTCCTCGAAGGTGGGATCTATGGGTTGCAGACCACAGGATAGAGGGAGGATGGCACGGGGAGCTGTGTGTGTGACAGTGGGTCTGGAAGGACCTTCTGTGTTTATGCTGTGGGGGACATCATGTGCTCCCTGCAGGGACCCTGCCTGGCTTTGGGGCTGTGAAGGTGTCCCTGTGAGCGTGGCACTGCCCGGTGCCCGAGGTGCCATCCTGCTGCCCTGGTGGCTGCGGGCAGTACTGTGTATGTGTGCCCTGAGCCTTAGGGTTTGTGACTGCTGCTGTCCTGTGCTTCCTGGGAGCCTGGGTGGGAACTGCCACTGGTTGAGAAGGTGGAACTAGGTTTTCTCTGTGGAATCATAGAATGGGTTGGGTTGGATTGAGGGGGACCTTAAAGATCACCCAGTTCCAGCCCCTTCCTGAGTGGGATCTCAGCCCTCAGGGGTTCAGACAGCCCCAGCCCGTCCTGGCAGCGTACCGCAGGTCTCAGGCTGGATGAAGAAACTCTGTCAACCATTCTGTTCTAAAGGAAGATAATGAAGCAGCAACTTCAGTGCTCTCTCTCTGGTAAAGATACGGCTTTAGATCTGGAGGTCAGGGCCTCTTCCCCCGTTTTGCTGCCGCTTCCCCCTTTCTGCTGCACTGTGTAGTGATCAGAATGGAACGATGTGAAGTTTTCACTCTTGAGCAAACTGAGGGAAATGATTAAAGCAGTTCAAAAAGTGGTGGAGGAAGTAAGGAGGTGTTCTGTCAGGAGGAGGTGAGTGGGGGGAGCCCTGCACGGGACCCAGAGGTACCGGTGCACTGGGAGCACATGGAAACGTGTGCAGGAGAACAGCAGCTTCTCCTCACAGCTGAGACGCAGCATTACTTGTGGCTGTTTGTTCGGCATCACAACACTTCAGAGGAGCACTTAATGATGGGGATCTTTCTGTAATGGCGTTTTACAGAGCCATGCTCTACATGGCAGCAGAGCGCAGGGGCTGAGCTGTGGCCGCAGTCGCGCTCCCACCTGCAGAGGTTTTCTGAGGACAGAGTTGCATGGGCTCCCGGGCATCTCCCACAGCAGCTTTGATTTCTCATTTTCCAAAGCAGAAGTGCTTCAGACCAACCCCGTGGCCACGTTTCCCGGGGTGAGGTAAGGCAGCACGCTCACTGCATGCGGCGACGGAATGGGAGCGAGTCCTGTAACAGCACTTCAGCAGCGGCCACGTGAGGAAAATACCTGGGGAGAAAGAAACGTTGCTCTTGGATTGAAATGCCTGGCTCTGCAGTACAGCTGGAGCAGGAGACATCCTAAAATCTCACAGGGGAGACAGTTTTTGGGCCCTAGGTTGCCTTCTGCATCTTTGCTCCTTAAAGAAGTACTTCTATCCAAAAGCAGTAATGCCCCCTGCATTGGGATGAGCTACCAGATTCCCCCTAATTTACACTGAAGCCTACGTGGGTCACTGAAACGGGCACGCAGTGCTCATGTTTTCACATGTGGTGTGTTGCCTTCCTGCTGCGCATGCTGCCCTGCTGGCAGTAGGTTCAGGGGCCTTTACAGAGTGCAATCTCTTCGTTGGCTCTTTGAGGTCAGGATCATCACCTTTTGGTGATGGCAGCAGCTGGCACGCTACTGAGTCCTTTAAATAGAAGAAATATCAGCAAGTTCTTGTTGTTATGACAGCATTGCCTACATCTGTCTGTTCACTGCCTGATAACTTCGGGTCATGTGGAACTGAAGTGTTTGGTGCATTGAGCAGAGCAGCGAAGCCACTGTCCCACTGGGTGCTCCTGGGCGGTGTGAACGGGCAGAGCTGATCGGGGTGGGAGCAGTCACCCCCTGAGCCCCAGGTTCAGTCTCAAAAGGGGCAATGGATGATGTTCAGAGAGAGCAGTGGGGGACCACCTCCTGTCCTCAAGTGCCGGAGTCACAGTGCGAGGAGGTGGGAAGGGACGGGCCCGTCTTATTCCTCCATCTCTGTATAAAGCCCTGCTCAATGCTGAACGGTGTTTGGAAGACACAGGACTGCGGCTTGATTGCCATTGGCTTTAATGGAGCTGTAAACCACGAGTATTGTTTGTGCTGTCTGTTGTTGTTCAGGTGAACGTCGGTTTCTGCAGTGGGTTTTTATCACAGGTTATCAGCAGTGTTTTCAGTATGAGCTCACGATGAGTCTCTGATCCACAGAAAAAAGAAAATGACCAAATGTGTTTCATTCTAATGATTTAGCAGTTGGTTGTCGTTACTGCGTTAGAAGGAAATGCTGCGGAACAGACTGTGCTGTTGTCTTCATCACGGAGCAGATGCTATTGACTGTTCCCCAAAGAAATACTTAATCAAGAATCCAGTTTAAACACGAGCCACTGGTCTCACTTCTGAGCTGAAAACGTGGAAAAGCAGCTCCAAGAACACCTGAATTCGTGACAGTGGCACAAAGCTCAGTGTAAAAGAAAAGCTGCCATTTGAATGCATTAAATTGCCTTCTGAAGAACGGAGTGCCAGAACCTGTGCAAGTGGAAGGCGGTCCCCTGCGATGTGCTCCGTTTGGCTCCAGCCTGGAAGCTGCTCCACAAACACAGGGTGGTATAGGAGGGGGAATGTGTTGGAAAGTGGAAAGCAGCAGCAAAGGCCAACACATGAAAAGTGACAGTGTTTTGGGGGAAAGGGTCTCGTGGTCTTTTTATCTGGAACACAGAAGCTGCTCAGGTCTGAAGTAGCAGCAATGCTGCTTGAGGTCAGGTGAGGGCACCGGTCGGGTTTTTGAGCTTCCCTCAATGATGTTGATCTGCTGGATCGCCAGAGATGGAGGCGGTTGTGCCCTGTGGGAAGGAGGGAGTGTAAATGTCACTGTTCCCTGCGGAGCAGAGGCTGTGAGATCTGTAATTATCATCTCTGCGGTGGTGAGGGGTTGGCACCACGAAGCGCTTGTCTTGCACTTGCGAGCCTGTTTTACCATTGAGTCGATGACAGAGTGTCCAGGGGAGGCAGGTCTGTAGCTCTGAGCATGTCTTGGAGGCATTCTACAGGTGTGGACTGAGCAGGGAGTGATAGCAAGCACCCCATGGAAAGCACTCACCAGACAGTGGGAGCATCTCCCATTGACTGTGCTTGGTCCCATCTGCCAGCACTCACTGGACTGGTGGAGGCGGTTTGGGTCTCACTGCTCCCGCTTCAGGCTCTTTAGATTCTGGAGGGCTCCAGGCCACTGGCTCACGTACAGGACGTGTCCTGAAGCATATGCTGTGGTCTGGATGGAGAGCTGATGGATGTTTGAGCAGTCCCAGCTCACTGAGCTGATCAGAGCAATCACCCCGTGCTGCTCTGCTGCTCAGAGGCAGCTATCCTTCATTCCTCTTCCAGTTTCTCTGCCTCTCTGAATGCTACTTAAACCCGTGTTCTTTCTTTCCTCTCTCTTTAGATGAGTCAGACTACCAGACTGAGTATGAGGAAGAAGTTCTGGACAACCAGAAGGATGATTATATTCATTTCACACGGAACCAGGTTGAAGACGACTCTGACTCGGTACGAAGTGCCCTGGAAATAGGCTGTCACTGTGTCACTGCTGCGTGAATCGCATGTGGAGGGCATGAGCTCCAGGTGTCAGGAAGGATGACTGGGGACACTGCTTTCTCCAGCTTGGAGTAGAGGAGGCAAAGAGGGCATCTGCTGTCTGTAGCTGAGTGGTATAGAGAAGGCATCCAAGGTGCTCAGGAAAAAGTCAAGAAGTGGCAGACAGGGCCTGCAGTAAGGGAAGTCCTGACTCGATGCAAGGACATTGCACAGGAAGCACACCTGTGTATTGCAAGGGGTGTGCAGAAAGATGCTGGAAACTCCATCCTTGCAGATACCCTCCCAAAAAGTAAATATGGCTCTGAACAACCTGATCTGCATTGAAGTTAGCCCTGTATAGAGCAGGAAATGGTATTGTATCTTCCAGAGGTGCCTTACACCTAAGTTAGTGATGCTGTGGGAGCTCAGGTCCACCCCAGGGTAAACCTGTCCTGCAGCCTCACTTCTTGTGGTGTTGTCTATAGGCTGAGCAGCAGAGCTCTGCGGGGTCGTACCCCTGCTCTCCTTACTCCAGGTCGAGCAGCTGGAAGGTTTGAAAGCTGATGCTGCCTGTTGTGTTGGAGGTAGAGCTTTTCAGCAGGAGCGTGTGAATGGGTCGGGCAGCTGCCGGTCCGAGGATGTGAGGGGCTGCGGTGTTGTGAGGATGGAGCTGGAGCAATGGTGTCAAGGGTTTTGTTTGCTGGGCTGTTCTCCAGTGGGTAATGGTTGGTGGACAAAAAAGAGACGGAGGAATGGAGGGCAGTTTTATCCAGCTCAGAGACGATGCTGAAGAATGAGATTGTGCTTTTTTCCTCCTTCAGGATGAAGATACACAGATAAGAAAGCGTAAGAATCTCCCAAACATGGACTGCCAGGCGAGCAGCATGGGACAGGCAGCCTAGCAAGGAGTGCAACGGCTGCATCTCGTTTTTATTTCCATACATTAAAATAAAGAAAACATCTAGATGAGATTAAGCAAGCTTTCACCCTTCTCCAGGCAGGGTGTGTGGCATCCAGCTGCCCGTGCTGAGCAACAGTTCCCATCCATGCCCGAGTCCCTGTGCCATGTGGGCCTCCGGGCAGTGCCGGCAGAGCGGTCGGTCCTCCGTCGCTCTGGGACTGGCAGAGTGGGAATGCATTGGGAACATGCAGTCAGTGCGGCCGTTGGCTGCTGTGTGTTTTAGTTACTGGCTTTACTGCAAGGCCCAAAGAATAACGGAACGTTGTCCTGTTGTGTCTGTTGATGAAAGGCTCCGTGCAGCTGCATGGGAGAGAGGAAGAGATCTGTGGAGTGCAGCATCATTGCTTTCTTTTCGTATGGATCAGGTAATGGTAATTTACTCCTCAGTGACGTGCAATCAGGTATTTGTGAGCAGTGCTCTGTCTGGAGCCACTCAGTGTATTTCACTTTAAATCTCAAGCCAAGAAATCAATTGACATGAACACTAGCTATGAAGAGTGCATCCTTAAGCCATCAGCAGAACATTTACTGACGACTGATAGTGCTCACATTCGCCAGGCAACTCTGGAGTCCCTGCTTGGCTATATTTGCCCTGAGAAATAAAGATGTTCTGCTGGATTTAAATGCCTGTGTGGTTGTTGACGGGTTTCTCTCTGTGGGACCCAATGCTGGTGAGGTTGTGCTGAGTTTGAGTTGGTATTCCGACATCTGCTTTTGAGCACAGAGAGCTGCCAGACTGTGAGGGAGCTCAGCCACCAAAAGCCTTTCCCGTCCTGTGCTCAGTATGGGATATTCTGTCAACTTGAGAGTGAGTTCCTGAGTGCAGAAGACCTGGGGAGTTCAGCAGCAGCCCCAGGAACCCAGTTTCCCTCTGCTCATATCTGACTTGCAAAGAAATGTCATTTCCTTCAGTTTCTGACCCCGGTGGGACTTGGTCTGTTGTCAGGCATAGGAAGGAATCTCCAATGCTCTCTCCCCCCAAAGCCCACAGCAGTCAGCGTGGGCTGGGCGATGTTCAGATGTCCCCTGGTGCTCGCTCTCCTTGTCTCACATCTGGCATTGCCCATAGCTCCACGTAGTGCCCATAGCTCCACGTAGTGCCCATAGCTCCAGCACAGCTCAGCTGCGCTCTTCTGATGAGGGGATGCACAACCGCTGTGAGTCCCTCCAACACCTGCACTGATGGGGGCTGCAGTACAGGAACCTCTCTGGGAAGCGATGGACAGGGCTGGAGTGCAAACTCATCCTCGATGTGACCGAGCTCCTCTGGACCTCTCCTGGTCTTCCTTGAAAAGCAGAAGTGCCTTCACAGAGGTTGGATCTCTGCGTGGAGCCTTCCAGCAGTGGGTGGATGCAGTTTGGCAGAAAGCATTGCGCTTCCCATTGCAGTGATGGTTCTGCTCGTTCCTCTTGCCCCAGCTGCCAAGCGGTCTGGAGCTGCGTGTTATTTTCCAGACGGACAGCTGCTGTGTCAGCCCGAGCACACCGCTTCCCGCGTGGCTCTGTGCTGTACCGGCAGAGCTGTCCCTTTGTGTTGAAGCCCAAATTTTGGGTCCTACCTCTGTGCCTCCTGGTCTGCTCCTGGGGCCTCTGTGCACCAATGGGATCATCTGTGTGAGGGGGAGGAGTTGCAAGAAACAGAACACCGGGTTCCCGGGTGTGCTAATTAGGGGCTCTGTATTTACTTTGTGCCCCATTCCATGGGGAGATGGCACTTAGTTCAGTGTACGAAGGCAGTGTATAAACCTTTGATGTGATGCTAAATGTCTGTTCTACATAATTTATCTCAGCTTTCTTTCCTGGCTGCGTTCTCTACAGCTGAGCCCTGGACGCTAAAACGATCTCTCCTTCTGTGCAGAGGATTGTAAAGCAATTACTGTACCATTTTAAAAGCAGGATTGCTTTCCTGCTGGCTGTGTCCTGCCCAGCTCCTTGGTTGGGCAGCGGGAGCTGCGTCAGTGGTTCAGCCTCGTGCCTCTCATTGGCCTCCCCATGCCGTACTTGACGCCCAAATCTTCTTCCTGCAGAAAAGAATTGCACCCAGGGGCATCCTAATGCTCCATGTGCTCCTGTGTGCATTTCCATAAGGGTTCGTTTGGATGTTTTAAACAGCTCCTGCCCGGCCGTGCCCAGGGCTCCAGCTCCAGATGCGGTCTCTGTAGGACGAGTGCTGACGGCACAGCCACCAGCAGTGCCCAGCGAGGGGACGCTGCAGCCGGGCTCCTGACACTGCTGTCCCCATGGGCAGCGCCTGGGGGCTGAGCAGCAGCGCAGCTCAGTGCAGGTAAGGACCGCCTTTAATTGCTTTGTGACACAGCACCGTGAGCTGTTTGACCACTGCAGGGTTTGGGAAGAACAAACCGCTGCTGCCCAGTGGCTCCTGGGGAGGCCCCTTCCAGCATCCCTGGGAGGCACTGCCTGGGCAGGAGCCATGAGCAGGGCTTTGGCCTCACATTGCGTGGGCAGTTTGGGATGCTCCTGCTGCAGCTCCCTGGGCACGAGCTGTGGTCCCGTAATGAGCTGCCCGTGCTTTGCTGTGAGGAGCAGGGGCGGACGGGGCTGCGGTGGGGCCCTGCAGAGCTCCTTCCTTGGCAGACATCGTTTTCTCTGCACATTATTCCAAAATTAATCTCATCTTATTTACTCGTGCTCCCCTGACCTCCTCCTGTGTCATTCTCCTTGTGTGCTGCCTGAGTGCTGTGTTTAAGCTGTCACAGTGCGCGGGCTCTGCTGCGCTCCGGGGTTTAATTTACTGTTGCTGTGAGTAAGAGCCAGTAATAAAATCAGCAAATAAGAAATATAACAAATGTTTTCCTCCTCTGCAGATGCTCCATGAGACCGGACCAGCACCCACCGTGCTGAGAGCCGGGGCAGAGCGCAGCCTGGCATGGCAGCTCTCTCAGTGGGGCAGCAGAGAGCTGGGGAGTGGGGCATTGGGGTTTTGAAGGTGTCTGTAAGTGTGACATTACGGTGTGGTTTCTGATGGCACAGATTCCCATCAGTGATCTCTGCCAGAGATTGCAATCTTCCTTTCCCACGGGAGCACGGCAACGTTGGCCGATCCGCCCCACTGCAGCGCGGGGCACAGAGCACTGCCAGAGCCCTCTGTGAGTGCGGTCAGGGCTGTCAGGGGAAAAAGTGGCACTGGCAATTGCAATAAAAGCATTTGCCTATTGTTATTATACACACACACACACAGACACACACATATATATATAAAAGAAGAAAAGGAAAGCTAAACCAAAGTGTTACTAATACGCATCTTGGTTTCAGAAGTGATGATACCGTAAATCTATTGAATTTCGGTATCAGGATTGTTCCCAGGGACGTGTCAGGCCCTGCAGGAGCAGCCCTGGGTGCACACCTGGGGCCTGAGCGTTACTTAGAGCTCAGGTGCTGCTGTCACAGGTAATTGGCTCAGCCTCCATCACTGTCCTCTGCTGCAGCTGGAGCCAGCAGGGGCGGCTCTTAATTAAATCTCGCACCATCAGGGGGTGAAGGACAGGGACACGCTGTGTCACGGAGCAGACAGGCCTCCGGCTCTGGAAATGCCATCGGGGCCGTCACTGAGGAGTGATGGTTCCCTCTGACACAGCCTCAATAGGGAAATGCACTGTGCTGAGCCCGAGCTCCCCAGGATAGTGCTGAGCTGGAGGCAGCACCCACTGGGGGTGAGAGCTGAGGAAGCTCCTGGAAGCAGCTGGCTTTGGAAACCTCGTCCTTAGTGTGCCATGTGCCCCTGGGGGGTGGGCTCAGCAGCTCCAGCGATCCACGCTGTCCTCGCAGGGGTGACCACAGCCCCACAGCATAGCAATAGTGCATCATTTAGGATCAAAAAGCGCCCCACAATGAGCATTAATTATAAATATACCATAAATGACAGATTTTTTTCCTTGAAGAAGGCGCATTAGATGTGATGTACGGCCCCAGAGAAGTGTGTCAAACGAGGCTGGCACCTGGCCGGAGCAGCCCTGACCTGCCTGCACATCCCTGGGCACGATGTGATGAGCTCTGTGCAGTGCCCGTAGTGGTGGGCAGTTGAGAGCAGCCCTAGAAGCTCTGTTTGCCCCCAGTGCCCACACCCCACTGTGCTCGGGGAGGAAGAGCGCGGTCAGCGGGCGCTTTTACTTCATCTTGGGCGTGTGTGCACCCAGCTCCTTGCTGATGCAAAACTCAGCTTCCTCGTGATGCTTTGGCGGATCATCTCTGCTCTTTGGGTGTGAACGCAGGGAGGCTTCATGGTGTGTTGGCTCTCCCATGCTCAGATGTGGCAGGGAAAGATACGTGTGCCGGCCTCCTCTTCCTCAGCCCCATCGTGGTGCTTCGTCTGTCACCTGGTGTGGATCTGTTCCTCTGGTGTGTGATGGGGCAGGCCTGGACTGGGAGCTGAAATGGTTGGAAGAGGCTGAAGGGTGACTGCTCTCCTCACTGCAGAGCTGGAGGGCACTCGGGGATCCCCAGACCATTGCCCCATGGATTGGCCACGGTGCTAAGTCTCCTGGAGACTGTGAAACCCTTCCACTCTGCTTGTTTCTCTGCTGGAAATAGAATGCTTTTAACAAGGAGCTTTTAGAGCCGGGCTGGTGATGTGATGCAGCCCTGGGATTTGGGGGATAATGAGGTGGGTGGGAGCTGTTGCAGAGGAGGTGCCAGGCTGTGGCTGTGGGGCTGCAGCACGTGCTGGGTGGTTAACATTTCAGTTCCCTAAGCAGAGGGGAGAGCTAAGCCTTGCAGGAGCATTGGAGTTTGCGTTTCTGGAGCTCTTCTCTGGTGAGAGCAATGCACCTTTCAGTGCTCTCCATGTGTCAGGAAAGCTTTTCTAAGTGCCACTGAGTTGCTGTTTTTTTTTGCCCTGCAGCCATTCCTCAGCACAAAATGCATGGCAGGAAGGAACTTCTGCTCCTGACCAAGGATGTGGCCGCCTGTGGAGCTGAGCTGGGGCTTTGAAGGCAGCCCACTTGGGGAGCTGAGTCCAGGCTGTGTCACGCTGCTCTGGGAGCTGCTGATTTTGCACACAAGGCAAGGTAAAGGTGGAAATGCTGAGCCTCAGCACAAGGGCTGTCACATCCCTGCAGAGCGGGTCCCACCCGGGGTCCTGCACGTCCTTTCTGCAGGCGGCCCAGGCCCCATAGGACCCTCTTTCTCCTTTCCCAAATCTGCCCCACGCTGTATGTGCTGATGCACAGGGAGAAGAGCTCCCAGAGGGGCCGTTCTCAGGGCCACTGATGTTCTCCCCAGCGTGCTGCTGAGCGGAGGGGGTCCCGGCAGGGTGGGAGCTGCACGAGTGCTCTGTGTTGCCAAACTAGGTCATGCTGTGAACTCGAACGATGTGGCAGACGGAGCTAAAAATACAGGCAGAGCCGAGCGGTTCCCCAGCAGCTGTGAAGGGCTGCGGCCCCGCTGGGTCAGACTTTGACCTCAATCTCGGCCCCATCCAGGGTGGTCACCAGGGTCCTTGGGCTGATTCACGGGCTGATTCAGGAGCAGGTAATGGAAAAGCTCACCTGGGGCTGCAGGTCCAGAATCCACTCCCATCTCAGCTGGTGGTGTAAGGCACTGCGAGGCAACTTGCAGTGGGCTGCTTGGAGAGCCCGTCCTGCAGCACCTGGGCGTCTCACCCCCAGCTCCTCATCCATCGCAGAGAACAGCCTCATCTTCCCGTTATTATAAATGCGCGAACTGTTGGTTACTGCAAAATAATGTGGGGGAGAGAGGAGAACAATGTCACCCCACTGATGCAAAAAATGGTGAGTTTGGTGAAACCAAATTTTGTTCATTGGGAGAGTGCATTTGTTTTAGTGTCACACAGAGGGCATCAAGCGGATGGAGAGGGGTGGCCTGGGGTGTGCTGCTGGGACCAGCACGGCTGGGTCCCGCATGGGAGAGCTGCTGGAAGGCTGTGGGCTGGAGCCCTCCCCAGCCCCACGGCTTGCAGGGACCCACAGGGCAGCTCAAAGGCTTTTTCTATCCCTTCTTTGGCACTTAGGTTGCCCCCTCTGTGGCCAGCTCTCCTTGTGCTGCAGGAAAGCGCGGGCAGGTCAGGTCAGTGCTGCTTTTCTCATCCTCTGCCTTTAGTTTCTGCACCTGGAGCCAGAGCCGAGTTGCTGGAGTACTGCAGACGCGATTCCTTCTGACTTACCTTCCCCTGACGATGCCTCAATTCCTTTGCATTGTATCTTTTTCGGATGAAGCATTTCCCCCATCGCTGCTGGAAAGCTGGCCTACTTTCATTCTGCCAACTGAAATGGGTTCGTGCACAGAGAAGATCCCAGTTGCTCTGTACAACTTCTCTGTCGCAATTATTCAGCACCAGTCCTTCTGCTTCCAGCAGCTGTATAATGCATCAGCTGTGTTTTGTGCTCATTTCTCAATCAATGAAAACATTGATTAGTGTCAGGCTGGGACCAAATTCCGCAGAATCCCTCTAAATCATCTCTGTTCACTGATGACTCCTTGTTTGGAGATGGGTTTACAGCTCTCCATCCATTTAATGTGGGCTTTATTGAGATTGTATAGAGCTAAATTTGTAATTAGGGTGTCATATGATATCAAGTCAAGCACGCTGCCAAAAGCTAAGCAAATAATGGCAGCATGGTAACCTTTATCTACAAACTTGCAATTTTCTCACAGGATGAAGCCAGGCTCATTTGACGAGACATTTTCCATTAGAGCACACTGATAGGTATATTTTTAATCCTCGAATTCAATATTAATTGAATCCCGTGTCTCCATTCGTCAGTCTGAGCGTCGTGCCGGCCCGGCGGACTGTTACCCCGGGCACAGCATCCTGCCGAGCTGGCATCTCCCCACGCCTCCAGCAGACCAGCACAGCTCAGCTTGGCACACTGCTCGAGGGCCCTCAGGTGCAAATCACACGGATCTGCTGATGCAGAACTCCGCAGATGCACCCGTGATGCTCCCCGTTGTTAGCAGACCAGAGAGTATTTCACCATCCTCGTGTCTGACGTTCCCAACCTTTCTCAAAGCAGAAGGGTCACAGTGAGCGCCTCATCGCCAGCAGTGCACTTCTTCACATGGAAACGCCGTGGCTCCTCTATGCTCAGAGATGTTCTATTTTAGTCTGGGCGAACGCTGGGTGAGGCGGGGTCACCTCAACATCAGCCCTGCCCCGAGCACAAGGATGGACTAGAGACGCCCAGAGCTTGTCTCTGAGCAACGCTCCTAATGCTCCCCCGGCTCTATGGAACGGACCTGCAGTGCTTCTCTTGTTTCTAATGTAGAGAACAACTTCTCACTGCTCGTGGCTTTGCCAGGCATGGATTTTCCTCTGTCCGTTTACCTTCCTCTATCAACATGTGCTTCATAAGTCACTTTGGTGATTGCTATGTATTGATTGGTATTTATTACTTTATTCCTCTTTGTATGTACTGTCCCTTTGCTTCCAATTGCTGTTATCAGGTTACCAACTTAGAGGATGGGTCTTCAGCCGAAATTACATTTTCCTGACCGTGCAGTATTGATGTATAAGTTCCTCTGAAAGAACTGCTAATTTTTCCACTCTAACAGTTGTTGATTTTTTTCCCCTTCAATTTTCCACATAATCTTTAAAACCTTTGTGAAATCTGACTGCTGGTTTCACAGGCCATGAAATGCTAATGATGAGCTGTACCATCAATGGCAGTGACGTGTCCCCCTTGGCAGCCTGGTCCATGGCTTCGCTGTCCATAGTGTCACACACTTTTTGTTTTTGTCTGAGTTTCCCCATGACAGCTGAATCCCATTGCTGCTCATCCGGACCTGCCTTCAGCCCATTATGGAACTGGAACGTGTTGCTGTGGCTCTCCCCAGCTCTTTACTTCTCCTGGAAGAGTCGTTTCTTCTTTCAGCTTTTGCTCATAGGCTGCACACTGCACCATGCTCCTGGCGTCCCTGTGTGCCCAGCTGGCCCAAATCCCCACCGTGGTCAGAATGAGGCCAGGTCCTCCATCCTGCACTGTACCAGCTCTGCGCCAGCTGCACACGATGGCACGCTGCTCGCTGCTGCATCATTTCTCACACGACGACATTCACCTTTTCTGCACGAGCACGCTGCTGTTGGCTCCAGTTCCGCTGAAGATTTGCAGTAGCACAGAGGTCTATTCCTGCAGAACGGTGACAGAATCAGCTGCTGTCCATCCAAGTGCCGACCAAATCCCACTCAGCCCATCTGATTTCACTACAGCAATTGGGACTGCTCTTATTCCTCCCCACAAGGCAGCTTGGAAATGGGGCACAGCATCAGCAGAACACATGACCCTTCCTACCGCGCACGCGCTGTATCCACTCTTTTTTCTGTGCCCTGGGCTATTCTATTTGCAGATGTGGAATTTGTTATCCTTGCCAACAGGATCTTAACCTATGGCTCTTCGGTGCCTGCATCTTTGTGTGCTGCCTCAGCTGAAATGGATGGCACCTATTTTGATACATCCTCGCTGTGGTCAGGAGCTGCTGACGGCCCTGGATGTGTGTGCAGCTCCTGTAGGAGTGCCCCGTGATGCCCATTTCTTGTCACTAGTGCTCAGATGTGCACTTCAGGCCAAAAAGGAGCTATGGAAAGCCCTGTAAACACAAACACACAATATGGCAAAGCCCAATTCTCTTTTCCTCACCTCCCTTTCAGCTTCTCGCTCCTTCTGCCATAACCATCACAAATAGTTTCCTTCCGCCCACCAGGAGGGAAAGGCTAAATGCATCCCTTATCATCCTCCAGCTGAGCTCTGAGTCATCTTCCCTGTGTGTTTCTGCCTTCTCTCCTTGCTCCGTGGCCTCGCTTTCTGCAGGATCAGGCTCACAGCTGCCACTCCCTTGCAGAGCCCCATGACGGGCAGAAGTGCTCGCATCAGAGCAACATGGGCTCTGCCATGCCCTGGGCTGTGCAGAGTGTGAGTGCTGCATTTCCAGCTCTGCCTGAATCCTTTTGCCGACAGTAATAGAAAATGTGCAAGACAGCTGCTTTCATTCCTGTGCACAGAGCTTTCAAGTACAGCAAGGATTGGGCACGGTGCAGGGAGCGGAGCTGAGCTTCAGTGTTTGGATGTTTATAGAGATACGCTCACACAAACTCTCCTTTAACAGCAACATTTTTCCTTCCATCTTAAATATAACACAGCCACTTCAGACTTCAGCATTTCTCCTGTGGGGCTCCAACAATATCAGAACAAAGTCAAGTTGTTATTTTGCCAAGCAGTGAAGTACTGGGATGTGGATGGAGCACAAACTGAGTAATCACTGAATCGCTGAGCAATCAGTTACCATCAGGTTGGCTCCTGGAGCTGTTTGGGAATCCCAACCATGAGAGACCTCTATTGCTTTGGGCCAAGTCCTGCACCTCCATGGCTGCTGAATGAATGGCCCCTGCCAGTGCTGAAGGAACCTGGAAGAGAAATGTGTCTCTGGTAGGTACAAAATCAGCTTCTTTGCACTGGGAAGATCATGGGAACACATCACTCTGGGAGGGCTCTTCCCATCCAGGAAGCATGTCACAGCTTGGCTAAGAAACACTGTGTTAGTGTAGGTGGCAGCTGTGCTTTGAGCAGGCAGCAGGACCAGAGCCCTCCAGAGGTCCTTTGCTTCTGTGTTTCAGTGACTGCACAGCAGAGGTTAAGGAATATTTTCCCTGTACGAAATAACCACATTGTTTCCTTTGTTATGATGATTGGCTTTATTTATTGCAGTTTATTCTGAGGGAATGGCTTATGTCAATGTGAAGGCACTAATTTAGCCAGCAGGAATGAAATGTTACCATCTTCCCTTGTGCTATAGATGATGCTTGTCTGACTGTCAGGTTTCTTTTATTTATCCCTACCTTATACTGTTGTATTATTTTAAGAAAATAAGGGGAAAATAATATAATGCTGCTCTTAAAATGCCCACTGTCCTGCTGGCAGCTCACGTGGCTCAGACATGAAGGGTCTCATCCAAATTCTTTGTCTCCTGGGCAGAGTGACTTCCTTCACAGAGCTGCAGGAGCACGCTTTTCATAGGATCACAGAATGGCTTTGGTTGGAGGGGACCTTGAAGACCATCCAGTTTCAACCCCCTCTCATGGGCAGGGTTGCCAGCCACCAGGTCAGGCTGCCCAGGATCCCATCCAGCCCAGCCTGGCCTTGAATGTCTCCAGAGATGGAGCACCCACAGCTCTGGGTTCCAGTGCCTCACTGCCTTCTGAGTATAAAGTTTTCCCCTAACATCTAGCCTAAATCTTTTAGTTTAAAGCCATTCCCCTTTGTCCTATCACTGTCAGGCTGTGTAAGAAGTCAGTCCCCCACTGGATGGCCACAATGAGGTCTCCCCGGATCCTTCTCTTCTCCAAGCTAAACAAGCCCAGCTCTCTCACCCTTTCTTCATAGGAGAGGTGCTCCAGCTCTTTGATTGTCTTTGTGGCTCTCCTGTGGAGCTGTCCCATCAGCTCCACATCCCTCCTGAGCTGAGGGCCCCAGACCTGGGTGCCTCACAGGGGCAGAACAGAGGGGGACAGTCTGCTCCCTGCTGGCCACCCTTCTTTTGATGCAGCTCAGGGTACTGTTCCAGGCTGCAAGTGTACACTGCTTTTGAAATGATCCTGCCCAAACAACGGGCACAGACTGTAGCAATCCCGTGCTGCCACTATTTCCTTTGTTTGGGGTCTTCAGAAGCTCCTCTTACCTGTATTGATTGTGAATATCTGTGCAGTTGCTCAATATTGTTCAGTGCCGACACTAGCATGAAGTCCTCTGGTGGTAGCATCAGCACCAACAGTAGATGCTTGCAGTCAATGATGCAGGGGGGTATGATAGGGCTCACACTTCTTTGGGCTCATTGAGGGTCAGGCAGTGCAGGGACCTACTGTGTGCTCCCAGCATGACCCAGTATGGGCTGGGAGCTGCCATGAGGTGGTCAGGCTGCTTGCAAGCACTGCTGCACTACCCAGCTCTCTCCTCATGTCCATGTGCTCAGTTAAATGGTCAGAAAACTGACTAAGGAACAAGCAAGGGTTTTCTGGTATGAAATGGAGAGTGGGAATGCACAGCCAGGAATACAGGACAGAGCAATAGGAAACATTCTGCTTGTGTTCAAGGTGGAGTTTGGGAAGGGACAGAGGGGTTTAGAAGATGGAATAGTTTATGTGATGGGTTGGACTTGCTCTTGTTCTCCCTTAAATGCCTGAACCTTATAATTTATTAGGCCTGGGGTCCCCAGCACAAGAAAGACACAGAGCTCTTGGAACGGGTCCAGAGGAGGGCCACTAAGATGATCAGAGGGCTGGAGCA
>JANHGO010003224.1:0-27719 GCA_024606505.1 Aquila spilogaster | reverse complement strand
TTTGCTTCTTTTTCCCGATTTTCTCCCCCATCCCACTGGGTGGGGGAGGAGTGAGTGAGCGGCTGCGTGGTGCTTAGCTGCTGGCTGGGGTTAAACCACGACAAAATAAAACTTTGTGTATGTGTGTGTGTCTATGCGTGAACGGGACCAAATGTGATCTGACAGGAATAAAATATGTCATAGTGAGTGGGTGGTGAGGAAGGATGTGTGTGGTGTGGAGGTGGTAGTAACCGAGGCTGGCAGAATGCTTTCAGCTGGATTTTTGATTAACAAACTTTTAACCAAAGTCTTTCTTTTCTGTGAAAATATTTAAATACTGAGTTATTGGAGAAAGAGAAGGTATGCTGGTGGGTTTTTGTGTTGTGTTTTGGGGTTTTTTTTCAGCCACTGCTTCAGTTAGGGGAGTTTTGAAAAAGTCAAAGAATATTGATTTTTCCAACCAGCTTCAACTGTAGAGGATTGAGCTGAGGAATAGAAATAAGAGCAAAGGAACTGGAAATTAATCAGGGGAGGGGGAACAAGAAGAAGAGACTGCCTTGAGAAATGCATGGAGGGAAGGGAGGAGAACAAATTAAGAAAAGGTGATGGAGGAAGAAGCCAACCAACAAGGCAAAGCAATGAACCAAGAGAGTGAAAACTGCAGGAGACTTTACTTAGTGAACATTTTTGCAAAAAAGAGAAAGATCAAAGCACTGAAGAGATGGAGAAAGAGAAATGCTCCAAGAAATGTGTCACAGATTAAAGGGAATGGCAGGGCTGTGTTAGTGCTGCAGGGCAGGACAGAGGAGGGCAAACAGTTAATCATGTTTTATGTGTGTCTGTATGTAAAGGTATGTAAGTGCTGACATCCCAAGCTGCCACTAAATAATGTTTGACAGCAATTTTAACACCCCTGAGATCTGCCAAACAAAAAAAAGTTGATATGCAAGGGTTTCAGTTTCCTGCCATGCTCCTCGTCCCTGCAGTCTTTGTGTTATGGCGTGGAGCCAGTGACAACCTCGAGACCCTTTTTCCTGCCTGGCTGTTGTCCTGTGCTCAGTGCTGGGCTTTCCCTCACTTATCAGCAGGTCTGCAAATTGGATTTCAGTCTTACAGCTCTGATCTGGCCTGACCTGCCGTTAATCAAGGAGCAGGATTTTCAGCTGGTGTTTCTGAAGCTGCTCCCTCCTGCAGCTTGTGTAGTCACTTGTATGGCAGCAAATTGCAAATTGCAGCCACAGCGTGAGCCTTGGGTGGTGGGCTGACGTTGTAGGTGCCGCAGCTCAGTGTTGGTAGGTGCTGAGGCTGCGCTTTAGTGCTTAAGTTGTACGCACAGACGTGGCTATTTTAATACCCTGTGGTCACTTCTAGCTTTCACATGCATTTCTGCTGATGGAAATTCCTGTTTTCCTGTAGTAGGAATCAGGGGAGGTTATGCTGAAGTTGTTACTTCTTCTCATCACTTACAGCTTTTCCATCAGTCTCTCAGTCTGTTCAGTGGGAAGATGAGTTTACTGCCAGTAGTGAAAGTGCTGGGAGGTGACCCATGCCTGCCGTTCCCGAAGAAGACGGCAGTATCTCGGGGAGGTTGGCTCCCAGGTGGTGCTCTCTCCCCACCGGTCAGTGGCCAATAATTGGTCCAGAAGGAATTTGTGGTTTTGCTGTTGTGGTTGTTGAATAGTCCAGCTTCTGTTTTGCTTTGCTTGGCAACTAAGTAGTGATCCCTGGGATTTCTTGATCATGGAAGCCAAAAAGCAGGTGTATAAAATAAAGAGACATTGAGAAACATCCTGCTAGATGAGGTGGACCTGCTGCTTTTCTCTTCCAGCAATACTTTCTCCTGTAACAATTCATCTGCAAGACGGAGCTGATCTATCAGCAGCCCTCAGTGCTCATTTGTCCCATTTCCCTGTTAGTTTTCATCCATGCTCGTGGATCATGTCCCCTTCTTTGCCCTGGGTCCTACTACAGCACTGCCTACCAGCAACAGCAGCAGTGGTCTTCCTTCTCAGAAGACATCTAATTCTTCTCCAAGCCCACAATGTCTTACTTCTGCAGCAGCATGAGACTCTTCACCCTCATCTCATCTGAAGGGGTCATTTACCACTATTACCAACTACAGTCAGGTGCTCTTTGCTTAGCCTAGACGCAGCTCCAGCTGCAGAAGGTTGGCTTTGATGCAAAAGGTGCTTTGAGGTTGGCTGTGGCTTTGCTAGAGGTGCAGCTTTTGTGGCTGAAAGAATTTTTTTTTCCCTAGCATTAATACACTTTCCCTCTTGCTGTGAAAGAGTTGCTTCAGGGAGCTGTGGTCAATGTATTGACCACACCAATCACAACATCTTCTGGTCTTAAAGTTTCAGACAGCATCTTTTAAAGATTAAATCAAATTCCTTCCATGCCTCTGAAATAATTCTTTTTTTTTTTTTTAAATTATTTTTTTTCTTCTTTTTTTTTTTTTCCCCCAAGTAGCTGACCCCACTGCTCCTTGAAACAGCACTTTTGCCATTATTTGGTGCTGAATCCACTGTGAAGAAGGCTGGACTGTGTATTCCTGCGTTACCAATATTCAGCACTATTACAACCACTATATAAAAGAAAAATACAAGAAAGAAAAAGATAAGACGTCTTTTGGGCAATGCAGAAAAAGAGTTCTGCTCCTTAAAAAACTATTTTTAAAAACTGTTAAATGACTTTTGTAGTTGTTCTCAGTAAAGAAGGCAGCATGTGATGGGCTTTGCAGATCGGTTGGCATCGGCACGCAGCAGTGTGAGCAAGTCTGTTACAGAACCAAATCCTTTCATTACTTGCATGCAGCGCAACTCTGCTGATATCCCTTTTATTAAAGCCCAGCTGGCGGCAAATAGAAATGAAATCAACTGTGACAGCTCATTAGTGATATATACACCCTCTGTTTGGACATCAGTCTAGTCCAGCTCCCAAGAAACGACTAGCTACATCGTTTTTTACCACTGTAAGTTGAAAGTCAGCAACTAACTGTGAATGCAGCGGATACCCTTGTGACGGTGAGGGGACCAAGAGAATTTCACATAGAAAAAATTCCACTTGATTACCAAATAGCACTCGCTTGGTAAAATTGCTTTCACCTCCATTTAGGTGCATCAAATGAAGATGCTTCTTCAGTGTATGCTGGGGAATTCATTGTAAGCCTAACAGTCTATCTATGGAATATTTTCCTTGCAGACTAAATCCAATGTTTCCATTGCTTAATTTTAACATGTTTTATTCCTGGTTCATCTCCTGTTGCTGCATGTAGAATTGAAAAAGAAACTTAACAGAGTTTTTTACTTATTTTATAACAGAACTTACAACTATTTTAATATAATATCTGATTGTGTTCCTCTAAATCTCCCCTTATGCTAGAAAGGCTCCAGTGTTTGTACACTCAGAAATCAACTAAATGACTTACCGTTTCATGTGCAGACAATGATGGAGGAGGTAGAGTGAGCAGTTTGGCCCTTGATCCCTTTTTAAGTTTGCAGACTCAGTGGCAGAGTGTTTTGTTCCTGGCTATGCCGGTGCAAAATCAAAGTAGCGTGATGGACTTGAATAACTCTGGCCCCAGCTTATCATTAACTTCAAGGGATTTACTCCACACTTTAATCAGTCACTGAATGCATAATCTGACCCAGGAAGAGGCATAAAGTGTAAATCAGTGCCTGATTTGGTCCTGAGCCAATGCTGGTGGGAGAAGTGTTTTCAATAGATTTGATAAAAGGTATTTCTTAGATAATGAACACTCCTACAGAAAGAGGCCTTATCAAATGTGGAATGAGTATGGTCTATCAAACATTTGCTTTCCACTTCTTCTGATCCTCTGTAAAGTAAAAACTCTGGATGATGAAGCGAGGGAGTGAGTTTTGGCCTCTTACATGCAAGGTTATGGCATTTGGAGGCACCGCGTTTTGTGGCACCCCCATGTTCTGCGGATAGAGAAGGGGATGCTGGAAACACTCCTCGGCTCAGTGGGACTCTTTGAGAAGGAGAGAGAAAATTACTCTTTTATTATAAGGTTTGCCAAATGATCTCTGAGAAAATGTGATATCATTCATATGCATTGCCAAGCTGGAGAGATGCCGCGCATCTTGGCAGCCATCTAGAGCTAACATATAATCCCTTTGGGTTGGTATAGGCTTTATCAGAAACAGCTCCATATGCAGTATTTACATAACTGTGGTGGAGTGTGAGAATAAACACAGCTGTGGCATTGCCCTAAATATTTCAATTCAGTGGGGAATTAAGGGAACTTTATCACTGAACTGCAGATAACAGAAGTCAGTAAGCAGTGGTCAGTTTAGCCAAGGAACAAATCAAAGCTACAATGGCTGGACTGCTGGAAACATTAAAGTGCTTTAGTGTTGGAGTTTACTAAGGTCACTGGTATTTTTTTTCTTTTCAAAAAATATGGAAATGCAATCAGTCAGGTGTTATACAAAAAGCATCATCCAAATGGACTGGTGAATCAAAGCAGTGTAGACTGAAAGGCAGAAAAGGGAAGAGTTTATAGGGACGCAGCGCTTTCAGCATCTGACTGCGGTCAGAGCCCATGGGTTTCCAGGAAGATTTTAAGTTTCTTTTAGCATCTCCGTCCCAATTTACTGCAGAGACAGGAGTCCTAGATCTTTAGTGGAAATCTGCAAGCCTGGTTTCCTACGGATAGTTTAGTGCCCCGATCTTATAGCAATAGCCAGTAGCAGAGTTCAGGCAGTTGAGGATTTAGACTTTTGTCCTTAAGGTATGAATAAAAAAGAGGCCCTAATAATAATAATAAAAAAGGTCCAGCTTGCACAGGAACAATGCTTGCAGATGTATTGCTTGGGCTGGACCAGTGCTGTGGATAAAAGGACTGAGTTTCAGGGCTCTTAAAGCAGCATTCATTCCTGTTTTGAACTCACTTTTGAGAAGTGTAGCATGTATTGTCCAATCTTCCTGTCACTCAGCTCAGGGCATGAGGTAGACTTTATGCAGTTTACTTTATGCAGTAAGTGCATCACCATCAAATTTTGATGACTGACAAGCAGTCCCCAAAATAGCCCCATAAGAAGTCACTGAGGGATGACATTTTGCAAGCATGGCTCAGTATGTGTGTGTGCATATGTATACTAGAATATATACATTGATGGCCTGGTTTTGGCTGGGATAGAGTTAATTTTCTGCGTAGTAGCTTGTATGGGATTATGTTTTGGATTTGTGCTGGAAACAGTGTTGATAACACAGGGATGTTTTCGTTACTGCTGAGCAGTGCTTACACAGAGCCAAGGCCTTTTCTGCTTCTCAGCCCACCCCACCAGCGAGCAGGCTGGGGGGGCACAAGGAGTTGGGAGGGGACACAGCTGGGACAGCTGACCCCAACTGACCAATGGGGTATTCCAGACCATATGACGTCATGCTCAGCATAGAAAGCTGGGGGAAGAAGAAGGAATGGGGGACGTTTAGAGCGCTGGTGTTTGTCTTCCCAAGTAACCGTTATGTGTGATGGAGCCCTGCTTTCCTGGAGATGGCTGAACACCTGCCTGCCGATGGGAAGTGGTGAATGAATCCCTTGGTTTGCTTTGCTTGCACGCGTGGCTTTTGCTTTGCCTATTAAACTGTCTTTATCTCAGCCCACGAGTTTTCTCACTTTTACTCTTCCAGTTCTCTCCCCCATCCCACCTGGGGGGAGTGAGCGATCGGCTGTGTGGTGCTTAGTTGCCAGCTGGGGTTTAACCACAACAACTGGTATCACAGTAGAATGTGTATATATTAGAATATACATAGTTTAGAACCCCTTAAACAGAATTATTAAGAGCTGTCTAAATGTTCATTATTTTAGAGGACAGAACTCTTGTGCAAATACTTAAATAGCCACCATCAAAGCAAGTACACTTTGATGAAGGCCCAAGTAGCAAAACACATGTTTTTGTGTTAATCCACTTGCTTTAAGTAAGAATTTAAGCATTTTCCAAATTGGAGGGAAGCGCATTGCCATTTGGAAGCTCTTTCAGCTCTGGGTAATTTATTTTTAAACCAAAGCCTACTACAACTCTAACTTAAAAAGAAATTAAACAAGTTTGCTGCTGTTCCTTTGCATCTGAAAAAGCAGCACATGCTTCTGAGTCTTTATAGTCCTTGTTCAGCACTTTTTTTACTGCACGATACACAGCGACTTTGGAGGTGGGAGTTCCCTTATAGAAACCACAGGCTTTGTAAAGAACATTGTTTCACACAATCCATACAGTGAATTAACATTTTTCAAAACCAGCACAATACTGCTGTGCTGTCCAAATAATTTTTGTCTTTAAAAGAAGTATGAAAATAGGAGGTGGAGTGCAGAAAATCCTGAGCGCTGCTCCTGGCTTATTCCCTGCCTTATTCCCTGCCTTGTCTGGGTTATGCAACTTTCCACTTTTTTGGTGGTGAAATGGGGATGCTGTCACTGACCTCAATTGTAAAATGCTGTGAGATCTCCTGCCAAAAAGTGCTCTGTAAGTAATAAGCAACATTTCCCTGATTACCACAACGTACTTTGAAAAGCCAAGTCTGTATAGTTTGTTTCCATTGGTAGCTGCCTACAAGAAGAAGTTCAAACTCAAGTTCATACGGCAGTGGGAGGGCAGTGTTTCTGATAGAAAGACAGACCAGGGTGTGGTAGCTGTGTATGATTGTAATGATCATCTGACACAAATGGCTAAATCATGACTGTCAGGGAGACGGCTTTTTCTCGCAGTTCAGAAAAAATGAGAGTGTGTTTGGGAACGTGCCTATCTACAAACATAGTTTTCTTATTCACCAGACCTGCATCATCTGACAAGGAATTTTCCTTTTGGTACTTGAAGTTAAATCCTCGGTGCATCCTGGAGTGGCTAAATAAGAGCCTTTAATTTCAGACAGTGCTGGGCTCCAGCAGCTTTACTGAGGAAACATGCGTTATTGTGTTTGCTCAGCGCTTTCTGAAAAATCGACCCACTTTTTAAGCTATCCAAACAGTGATTTAGGACCCTGAACAGTTCATCTGCTGAGTTTGGAAAATCATGACCTTTTCTATCTTTAGAGCAGTGTCTACATGGAGACCTCCCCTTCCCAAAATGGACAGCGGTCCTCGCTCTCCAAGCCCCAGAGAGCTGTGCAGATCAAGTCACCCTCTGTTCTGGATTCTGCTCTGGTTTAACCAATTAATTAAAACCTCTTAATTGTTAGTTAAGCTCCAAATTGCAGGATTTTCTAATTGCATAACAAATATTTGCATTACAGTACTGTTTTGAACCTCAACCTGAATAAATTCCACTGAATTGATTACCCTTCTGCTACAGAAAGGAGTCGTTGTGTGTCGCAGAGATCGGGCAGCAATACACAGGACAGAAGTACGTGCTTAGGCTCAGATCCCAGGTCAAATTTGTGTCGGTAATGTTCAGGGGCAGTCACTGTATGTGTATAATGAAAAAGCACAAATGTGATACGGAGTTGAGTGATGGGCAATGACCAGGGCTTGGTTTTATAATTGCTACATTAAAACTATTACTTTGTGGGTTATTTAATAAATGTTCAAGTAAAAGTGGCCCACAAAGCTATAAAGAGCACACAAAGCACCACTAATAACTAATAACTTCACTGAGAACAGAGCTGAAATAGCTGCAGCTGCCTCTCAAAGCATTTTTGTTGTTGTTGTTAGCAAAGGTGCTGGCACAGGTCCCATAACCACGATGGACAGGATTAATTTTCCTGAAAACTGTGTTCATTTGTGCTTTTTGAACCACAGTCGTAGGGTGGAAGCCCACAGGATGGTCTAGTAAGCATGGTTTTTTTGGGAAAAAAAAAAAATCTCCACAGGAGTTTGGAAAACTGTAAAAGATGCCTGCCAGCAGCAATCATACGGTTGCGGTTAGCACTTTCTTGCTGCTGCTGTTAGAAGGCTCTAAATGGAGCATTGAGCGGGTTGGTAACTCCTGGATAAGGCCAGTTGCGGTGGGCTTCTGGTTGATGCTTAGTGGTGTCACAGAAACCACAGCACAGTCCTAAGAAAACTCCTCCATTTGGGATGAAGGTGGTTTTCATTTAGCTCTGTATGTGTAAAATAAACACATTGAGAAACTCCGGGTGTGCCGTGATACCGAGCTAAGGAAGGCAGCAGCTTATCCCTGGCTTCTCTGCAGTCATCTCCCGTGCAGTTCTGGATGGTTGCTGTGTCGGTGAATGTTAATGCGTGAATGCTCCTCTTGTCTTCATATTTGAAACTCCTATTGACATGCTAGATGTGGGGTTGCATCAACACTGGGAATCCCCTTCTCAAGGACTTTACTGAAATGCCAGTACAGGCCTAGTTTCAGTTAAGATGATCCTACTCTATTCAGGTGTTGTAAAGGTAAGTTTTTAATGCTAGGTCTTGACATTCTTCTTTTTAACTGATTGCTAACACTAAGCAAGGTAATAAATTTTGCCGCCTAATGGTATCTGAGTGAACATAATGTTTTCCCCACCCGTTTTTCTAGACTTATTGAAGTTCATTCACCTGATGCCAAGCACACCGTGGTGCTCAGGAGTAAGGATTCGGCTACAGCCCAGGCCTGGTTCAATGCCATCCACTCCAGTGTCAATGAGCTCATCCCCAGGGTGATTGCAGAGGTCAGAGACCAGCTGGGTAAAACAGGGATTGCTGGAAGTCGAGAGATTAGGCATCTAGGCTGGCTTGCAGAAAAGGTAATGAAAACTTTCTTATTTTCATTTCTATGCTCTCTCTTTCTTGCTTGCTCTTTGTTCCTGAATTCAGCCTTGTCTGGAAGTGGAGAGGCTAAATGAGATTCTGGGTTTTGATTTAGCTTTCCATGAAGACCTTTCTTTTCTTAATGTGCCAATTTTTGTGCTTTTTAAAAAAAACCCAAAAAATAGAAGGTCCCCTGAGTGTTCGCTTCTGTATGCCAATTAGCAAAGACTTTCCTGAGAGATGAAAAGTCTCATGATCTGTCAAGTTCAGGCATGAGACATGAGTCACAAAAACTGACACCAGCCTCAAGCTCCCCTGCCGTTATGTCTCCTGTTCACGTATATGAGATGTCACCTTCCTACTCCCAGCCTGGGAAGTAACCAGTTACTTGGTCCATGGTCCACCCTCCTACTGTGCCTGGCCACAGGAGCTGGACATGGTCACGAGGTGGTGTCCCCGCTGCGCCTGGGAGCTTGTTCTTTAATTGTAACGCTGCATTTGAGCTGATCGTTGTAGAAGGCCGAGCTTGCAATTGCAACTCTTACCCTGTGTCTTGCACAGTTTGAGTCTCAAAATATTTTATGCCACAGGGAAAAGCTGGTGTTCAGTTTGAAAGTAGTTTGGGATCTATTGACCTGTGGAAAGCCAACCCATGAATGGACAGGGATGGTATCAGTATGAGATGATCTGGTTTTAAATCAGTAGCCTCAGAATTTGTTTTAGGCACTGAACCAACTGATAAGCGTGGATTTGCTATGGTAACAGCATGAGGATTGTGCCTAGAAATATCTCCCATCCAGATATTGCCTGGGAGGCCATTCAGAGCATCTCTGCCTCTCCAGCTGAGGTGTGTGGAAAAACGGCCACTATGTACACACTGCCCTTTCAACCTCTGCATCCAGCACAGGTGTGGAAAGCTGACTGCCATTGCCCTGAAAAAAAACTGTACGTTTTAGCTCTATTTGGGATTTTGTAGATGAAAATATGGGAGCCACAGGTGCCATATTTCTATCTAGCATGCTTTAAGAAGGCACACCATTAATTTTTAGCAAAATGTGGGTCAGTCCACACCACTTGTAATGAGGCAAAGATTGCAAAACCTTCTAGGCAGATTTTGTATGTTTTCCTGCCCCTCCCTCCAAGCTTGCAGAGTGGGGAGGACAGCACAACTCCGTGGCTTAGTGCTGTAGAAAATGTGGAAATTTGGGGAAATAATTTGGGGTTAAAACACCAAAGCATTTTTAAGTAAATTTTAACAGTATTAAATTGCACAGCTGTGGGGTCTTTAATATTGTTTTTCCTTTTGTATCTGTTTCTATAAACTTATGAAACGCTGTATATAAGAGGCTTTTTCTATTGCAAAATACTGTCCTCTGAAAGGGTAGCTGCTCTGTAGCAGAACATACAGACCTTATATGTAAAATGTTCACAGGTCATTTTAAGGAGACATATGGCATGCTTCTGGTTTATTAATTTCCTCTCCTTACAGTTAATATACAATATCCCATTCACACACTTCTTTCTCCTCTTTTTTTTGCCTTATGGACTAAGATCTTATTTCACGTTACTCATTATGGACCAGTTCAAGGTCCTGCTGAATTTAGTGGTGAAACTTGTGTTGCCATTAATAGGGCCAGGCTGTGGCTCTGTGCACGTTCCAGTGGCTGCCATCAAGAATTAGCCTTGAGAGATTTGCAGTGACATTGTTACCCAAAAGTCAACATGTTTTTTTCATTAAACTAACCATCCAGAGCTGTGCAATAGTAACAGAGTGAGATCAAAAGTTCTCAGCTTCTTCTCATGTTGGAGACGTGTTGAAAAGTAGAGAAAACCACTACATATGGTAAAAAGCAATGTGAAATTGCTTTTATTTTGTTAATGGACTGTGGTCTGTAAAGCCTGGTTGAAAGAAAGATAACCTGAAGTGTGGGAGAGGAAAGTTTATATATGCAAACTGTATATGCAGTGTTTCAGAGGAGGTGTTCATGGCAGCTAGGTGAGATGCTGACCACAGGGGATTTCCTAGATGCTCCTCATGCAAAACCTGGGTTTGCCAGTGGGGAGAGATTAAATTCTGCAGTGATTTTTGGAAGCACACGGGGAATACCAGCTTTCTTCTCCTGGGGTGAACTTCCCTACCACATCCATTGCTGGCTGATTTCTAAACGTTGGAGTTCAGAAAGGGACCTCATTATTAGCAGCCACAAAATCAAACATGTGCCTTGTATTTCTCCTGATATTACCATTAATTTTTTTCTCTGTGATGTTTTGTGGCATATCTTGCTATTTTCCCAGGGACTGCAGAGGGAAGAAATCTGAACTCTGATTTGAAAAGCATCTTAGACTGTAACTTTTAAGACAGCTTTTATGGCATTGCATTATGTTACTTACATAGCATACTTACTTATCCTTACAATGAATTCTCAGCGAAATGGAATGACACTAAGTGAGATGAATTCCTCTGCTTGTTTGGGGAATGCAAAATGTAATCCCATAGAAATTTCACTGTAATTTGCTGTGATTACTCTCTGCTTTCATTAAGCTATTTCCTGGTTTGACGTTTTTTATATGTCTCTGCTCTAAACTTAGCTCTAAACTTCAACCTTTATGGTACTACAAAAATAGATTCATTAGCGGAGCCTCCCTCAGGTGGGTAACATTAAAATAAATAGTAGGTTATCTAAGGTACTATGCAATTGCATGCTAACAGGATTCTTCCACCTTCACTGAACTTCCCTGTGAAGACAGCCCTAAATTTGCGGTCTTCAGCATGAAACATCCATCTTGCAGCTCCGCCATCAGGTCCCTGGCTGTGCCCCGGGGTGGGCAGTGAGTGTCTGTCAACAGGTAAAGCAAAGAGGTCTGCATCACTTTAAGAAAGCAAACAATCACTGTGGCGTTGTTATAGGTAAGGAGAAAAACAGCCAGAAGCAATCATTAGCAATGCCATATTCCCTCTTTTATTAAGGCACTAACCTTGTCCTGACCTTGACCTTATGGCAAGGCTTTCTGAAGCTGGCCAAGGATTAGGGAGTTATATTAGTCACCAGCATCCTAAAACTTTTCTGTAACTAAGAGAAATTTCAAGTACCAGTTTGTAATGAAGTGTGTGCGCTCCCCATCACCTTTTCTTTCTTGTATCAGCAAGATCTGTGGGATTAACAAGCATGCTAAGCAGGAGGGAACAGCTACATGTGGGTTTTAATCTTTTCAGGTCTTTCCTTTTTAATGCTCCCTGTAAAGATACTTTTAGTGGCCAAAGACAAAAAAAGAAGTTAATAATGTCATCCTAACTGAGGAGCTTTTCCATGTGTGTGTTAATTGCCCCTCTTCTTCCCAGGAATCCTTTAAATCCTCGTAGAAATGTCTTTTCCACCTCTCTTTCCCCCCTTTTTAGACTTCGGCACAGCCTGCTTTTCATCTCATGCTTATCCACCGACTGTTGAGTTCCTTTGTGAGGAGCAAATTTACTTCTTGCACTGGAGAGCTAAAACATTGAGGAAATGGTAGTTTATTTTATCACTTTGTAATGTCTGTTCCAAGATATCATTGGCAAAAGCTTTATCTACCTTTTTGCCTCTAACGCAAACACAGAAAGGTGTTCTGGCAAAAGTGGTTTTGCAAAGGTAGCTTTTGCCAGTTCAGCAGTTGGCCAAACAAGCAAAAGCATGACTGGTTTCAGGGGAAGCCAAAGCTGTAGCCAGGTGTCAGGCTTGTAGCTGGGTCAGTTAAAAAAAAAAAAACCTAAATGAAACCCCGAGCTCTGCGTCTCTCCCTGTCCTCGTTGTGCCAGCGACTCTTTAAATGTAGAAAAGAAAAAACGCTTCTGCAGCCGGAGACCGTTCTCCTTTCTGGATGTCAAATGTCTTACAGGCAGTGGGCTTAAAATTACCTCAAAGCTCCTTTGAGAAACTTAAAAATAGGAGTTGCTGCAAGTTGTCTTTTATAATGTTAATATTTGAAGCTGCAGAAAAAGTGCCTCTCTGGGCTTTTCTCACTAGATCTTAACCCCAGCACTTGGTTCCTGTTCACGCTGCTCTGCCTGCACAGGGTAAGTGTGTCGCTGCTCGCACAAACCTGGTGTGGGGATCAGAGGGGAGAAAACACCCGATATTGGAGGGGAAATAACCAATGCGGCACGGTGAATTGGAGTTGTTCTTCAGCTCCAGACACTATCTCCGAAATGAGAAGTGTGTTAATATATTACAGGCTGTTCAGTGTCCTCAAACCTTAGATAACCATATCATTGTGTTAGAGCTGAAGTGCGAGGCATGTCACAGCAGAGTGATCTTCTTCAGTATCGAGCCGTATATTGCAGTATTATATTTATCTTCCTGCTCTCGCTCTAATTCAGAGGAGGGAATGATAACAGCAAGATTGTGAGCTGTGCAAGCTGTCCAAACAAGATTTAGGCAAATGACATGAGAGTGTATTTGATTTTTTTTCCCCCCAGTATGAAATGAAAATGTTTCTGGTTTACCATTTCCTTTGGAAGTATGTTCACTGGTTAGCAAAACAAGTAGATAGCAACAGAGCCACATTCATCAGAGAAAAATGAGTTTTCAAAGAATGGGAAAAAAAGCTTCAATCTTAAAATTTCATATAATTTCCAAATTGTAAAAGTGAGCTTAAAAATGTCTTTGCACGAGAAAACCACCAGCCCGTCACATAGTTAAAACATTTTGCCTTTATTTAACATTGTGAACATCTGATTTTAACCACCTTCTTGTGAAGCACAGCAGCTGCTAGGCAGCATTTAAAAAACCCTGGCACATCCGTGGCTGGGGCTGCTGCCATCCCCCTTAGCTCTCCCATCACGGTGGTGGCAGTGCTTGTCTGACCCTGAGCCAGATCAGGTAGTTATGCTGGTAGAAAACTCATTACTTTTGGTGGGGTAGCATTAGCTTTCTGCAGGGTTTATGACAGATGCAAATCCCAGTGCAAGAGTAATAGTGAGAGCCTGTGGCAAGAAGGAAGGGATTGGGAAACAGGGCTGCCTCATTAGGCAGTGTATAACTCTTCTTCTGGGCTAGCTGCCTCGTCAGACTGCACAGTCTGAACCAGCAGAATGTTCAGGAATAAAATCCGGGTTATAATAATCCCCAGGTCTTTCTTCAGGCCCTGGGAAGTACCATTGCATGTTTAGGCTGAAAGTGCAGTGAGCTTTGGGTTGTACTGGGTCTTAACCCCAGTGCAAATCAGCATATGGTTTAACCAGATGAATAACTTGCTAGAAACATGGGCATTTGCTAAGAAAACTGTTACTCAAATGCCTAATTTCTTTGCAAGGAAGTTACATTCCTGTAGTGTGGTGTCCTTTGCAATTTCTAGTCTCTACAGCATTTTTTTTTGTTCTTTACTTTCAGTCTCTGTTTTCTTCACTAATTATCTAGGCATGTTTGGAAATACTATCCACCTGTAACGCCCAGGAAGAAGGGCAAGGCAATTTAGTCCTGGCCTCCTGTTTTGAGTGATTGGAGAAAGACCCGATTTCTCATATTGATAATATACAGCTGGTCATAATCTTAAAATTGATCTGACCTTTTGGAGATTACACATACCTCAAATCAGAAAATCTTCTGTGTGCCCTAAATTAGAAATTGTACTTTTAAATCCCAGCTAATCACTTGCTGTGGAGCACTTACATCCAAATGAAGAGTCCTGCTTTTGCCCTGTGTCACTTAACCTTGCAGCTTATTAATTCCGCAACTTATTTGTTTGCTTTGTAAAACACCACAACAGAGTGCTTAATTACATTAGCAGTCTTCATTATCTGGGATAACGATCAGATTGTTCTTAGGAAAGACGTAAACCTGAAATAGCATGAAGAGTAATTTCCTCTCCCAGCTTCAGCGAGGTTCCTTCACAGGCCACTTTCATCAGCAGTAACATTGTTCTCTTCTTGCTTTAGGTGCCTCCAGTAAATAGATATATTAAGGAAGACTCAGGCTGAAAACAGGCATTTCATTCACCATACTGTGTTAAAGGCTTTGCCAGTCTTTATCTGTAACACACGTGCTATTTCTTCCCATGCCCATGAGAGCCAAGCAAATGATAAATCTAAGTCAGGCAGAAGCACGCAGTGCAAGGGGATTGAAAAGAAGAATAAGTGTAAATAAATCATGAAAAATTATAGGAATATGGTGGTAAATGCATGAAGGACCTGAGCTCGAAAGTCTGTGTTTCTGCAGTACAGTTTGGTGGTTGTAGTGAAGGAAAACCATTCTATCAGATAATTATGGAGCACAGTTAAATAGTGAGTGAGCACCGCTGAGCCTGCGGTAGCCTTCACATGTTAAATTATTCTTGCAGAAGTAGAGCTGAAGTGTAAACTGAGGCCCTGCATGTCCTGTTGTCCTTCCCATGAGGGCTGCGTTAGTTCTGGCCAGATCCCAGCGGAGGTAATCACATCCGCTCTCCCTCTGCCTCAGTTTTGATCTAACCATCCTAACAACGGACTTAACTTCTTCCATAAAATACAGCATATTACTATTGCTGTTCTTATGGACCACAGGAATGATGAGAAAGTTCCTTTTTAATGTCATCCCGCCGTGGAGTTTTATTTAACTTCTCCCTTCCTGCATCAGGAGGAATCGTGAGCCCGGAGACGTGACTCCTGCTCTGGCAGCTGTGCCTGCATGGGCGGGGGGGACACAGACCGCAGGTGGGATCCACGTGGTGGCCTGTGCCTCTGCTGCGGAGAGGGACCTCTGCAGATGTCCTGCCGAGAAACCCGGGGCAGGGTTTGAGAGGGGAAATGATGGGCTGTAGCTTGGAAGGAGGAGAGGATGCCAAAAGGAAACCTCCCCGCCTTGTGGGAGCTGTTTCTCTCGGTTCCTCCGACGTGGCGACGTGGCGGGGTGGTGGCTGTGGGAGGACGTCCTGGCTCCCACGGCATGGATGCTTAACTCTTTCTTCTACATAACCCAAACCTGAACTGCTGCTTGGCTGGGCTGGATTTTGCTGGATGAGGGACTTTCTAGATTTTGGTAGATGAGGGATTTTCTTCCTAGATCTTGCTAAATTTTCAGGATATTAGGCCTCTCCATCTTTCACCTTGGCAGCTGCAGTTGGATGTGTCCATAAGGGTCCACCTCCCCTTGCGCATGTGCCGGATCAGCTCACCTTTTAAGGCTTTGCAGGTTTGAAAGCGCGTGTTTGAACACATTTGCAGTCAAGTTCAGTTGGAAAAAAAAGCAGGAAAGATACAGGTATGATGTGAAAGAAGGCTTTGATCGCCTTCCTTCAGAAGCACGTGAAAGGCCTCCTTTTTTCTTTCAGCCTCTGACAGTAAATATTACAAGAAAGACAGTGAAGGAATTGGGGACAGTGATGCTCCTTGGTTTTCAAATGTGATGTAAATGCAACAAGAGCCTCTCCTTAAAAGATGTGTTGCATAAGGAAGCAGAGACCTCTCCGGAACCCATATCCAGCCCTGCCGTCAGTGGGGAGCACGGGGTGCCCTTCCCAATTATTTTAAGCAGCACTTGAGCACCAACGCAACTGGTCTCCCTCTGCCTCGTTGTGTTTCTGCCTCCTTCTGCTGGCCCAAGTAGGACGTCAGCAGTGGCGGGGTAAGAAAGTGGAGTGCCTGTGCTTGCCCAGCTGTGGGATGAAGGGCGGGAGAAAGCAGACCAGCACGTCGGTTGGGGAAGGTGTGGAGCTCATCCCGGGCGTTCGGAGACGCTGCGGAGCGATGTGTGTGTTATCTGGGATGGGGAGGCTGGCATTAAGGCAATGCTTTGGGGCAAACTTAGCTGAAACAAAAGAGCAAGGCAAATGCAGACTGAGCGGTAAGAAAGCCCTGAGCATCTCCCCCATGAACCGCACTGACCCGAGCAGCGTTGTGGAAACCCAGCTCACCCTCCAGCCCCTAGATCCCGCTTCAGTTGTACGGGACAAACAGATTCATTCTTACATCCCTTGGGCTGATCTACCCTGATTACGCACCGCTGTGACACGATGGGCACTGAGAAAGACAGTGTTTTGCAAGAGCTACACCCTTGCACTCTGTCTATTTGCTCTTTTGTCTGCATTTTTCTGCTTGCTGGCTGCATGTAAGAAGTTTGAAAGGGAAGAGATTGTCTATCTTAGAAAATCTTAGCTTTTCCAGACATTAAGTTCCCATCAAGCTGTGTTTTCTCTGTTCAAAGTTACCTTGTTCTCATTTGCTGGTTTTGTCTCCTGAAGTTAAAAATCACCTTCAGGGGAATGGAGGGGCCCATTAGGGGCGTGTTGACCTTCAGGCTCTGCCCGCTATGAATTCCTCTCACCCCAGTCATCAGGGTTTTTTTTCTAGCACAACAATACTCCCATTTCAGCTTTTTGATTAATGGCATAAATAAATAGATTAGAAAGCAGCAGAATAGGCCATAAACCCTCCCCTCTTCTCTCTGCCCTGCAGCCCTTCTCCCCCCAGGACCCTCAGCTGATCCCCATGGAGAAGTCTCCTGGCAAAAGCGGAGCTGTTCCTAGTAAAAATGCCCTAATTTAGAGGAAAACGTTTGGGTTTTTCCCTATCTTTTTGCATAGTGTTGTCCCATCCTGCTTGCCCACTCAGCTTGCAATCAGAGGTGTGTTGTCTCTACCCACAAGTGCTTTTAGGACAGATGAGCTGGTTAATGTTTGAGGGGTGTTGCGGAAGAAGAGAGTATCACTGCTGATACAAGCAGAAGCAATATATGCCTGTATCCTGTTTTGCCAAACAACTGTTAACAGAGAAAAATAAACAGATTTTCTAAAAATACCTTGAAAAGAAGCTGTGTTCTCTGTTGGAAAGAGAGATTGACCTTTAGAAGAATAGGAGAGTTAAAAAAAAATAGTGGAGAGGGAAAAGTTATGCGTGTTATAATTTTCAGTGTGGTAAGACATTTACTCAATGCAGACTCTACAAATATAGTCCAATTTTAATCCTCAACCTCTGTTTATGTAATAGGTTCCTAAGGCTATTAACACCAGCCTTTTACCTTATTATCGTATCCTGGAAAAATAAAATTATACCCATAATACCATGACAGCCTTTACAAAAATGTGCCATTAGACAATTATATTGCAACACACCAACTCTGGAGTGTGCAGGGAAGTATTTCTCGTACAGCCTAGTTGTTGTATCAATAGCATTTTCAACACCCTTGGTTACTAAGGAAGAAAGAACATGATGATACCATATGTAAAATAGCATATTTTGAAGTACTGGTTTCAGGGCCTGACTGTGGCAAGAGTGCTTGTGTTATGAGTGAAAACCTCATAAGAACTGTACTTGAAACAAATCCACAACTGAAAAGGTTTCTTGTATCATTCCTCTCCTCTCTCCCACTCTTAAACTAGTGTCTGTTTTATTTTAGTTATTTTAAGATGGGAAATGTTTTGACACTGGATTTTTAACTAAAAGAAATAATAGTGCTGATGAAAAAAAAATCCTTTTATTCCCTTCCCCCAGATCCTTCAGTTCTGAAGATTTATTTCTGCCTGCAGAGTTATCCTCTCTGCTTAACTGGACAGTAATTGATAGTGCGCATCACGATAATTAGTCTAACAAGTCTCGTAAACCCCAAGCCCCACAGCTACCTTTAAGCTCCATGTTGTCTTTACTGTAATGTAAATAAAAGCTTTAGGAAAGGACTGAAAAAAAAAATTATAGCGAGGGAGCCTCCTTTCCCTCTCCAAGGGGTTTCCTCTTCTTGTTTTTAATGAGGCCCATATTGGTTGTCATTTGTATCTTCCCTGATGAATAGTTTGGAAGAAAAGCTTTCTCTGTGCACAGCAAAAATTGTGCCAAGTTGCTGACCTTTGCTTTTGGTGAGACCTCCTTTGAGTCTCGGTCCTAAGCCCAAACATATTGTTGGATCAATCATGTTGATTTTTGGCTCTGATAGTAATGTGCAGCTAATGAGTTGTATGGTGTACACATTAACCTCAGACCCGACAGCGCTGATGCCAGGCACGTAGCAAAATCGTGCTGGGACTGCAGGAAAGACATACAGTGCTGGCATCTTAATAGAAGGAGACAATTAAAAACAGTAGAGCAGTAGCACAGGTTCACTGCTTGTGGGATGTAGGATTTAATCAAAGCAGGAAAAACAAACCATCTTCTGTCTGTTCGGAAAAAAAAAAAAAATCTCAACACCATAAAGGTGCTTTATGAACTGTGAAATAGAGAGGAAAGCCTGAATGTTTAAACAGTAAGATAATGATTTTACTACCAAAAGGGAATCTACTTTGGGGAACAGCCATTGAATAACATTAGATTTAACCTTGTCAGAGATTACCATCTAATGATTATCATGGCATTGCAAGGAATTTGGGAGCATTGCTATATTTTTTTGATTAGTAGATACCTTATTTAGCAATATTTCAGCAAAGTTCTCCTGTCCTCACAAGTAAAATTCCTAAGACCAATTGTTGATTTATGACAACCAGCCAGCATCACTGGTTTTGAAAGCAGCTGTTTCTGATCACTTCCAAAAGTAACACTTCCCTCGAAGAGCCAGATTTTGATCTCATTTTACAATTGTAAATCTAGGGAGAGACAGTATTTTGCTAATCATCCCCATGGAGAGATGGACAAAAATCTCAACATGCACAATATTCTTCTCCTGGCCGTCTTCCTCACTTGAAGGACTAGGAAAGGAAGGAAGAGTTGCACAATGACTACGTAAGAAGGCAACGTTTCCAGTTTTAATGTAAGCCCTAAATAACCAGCTGCAGGGGACAGAGAAATAGAGACAGAATAAATGTGATTTCTGCAGGTCGCACACAGTTTTATGTCCTCCTCTTTGTGCAATGAAAACTGATCAATAAAGCTGAAGGAGCGTTACTGCTTCACACAGAAAATCTAGTGGAATCGAATGGAAAAACCCAAAGTACACAGAGATGCAGTCTTTGGTGTTCACATTAGACTTTGGATGCAAAATAGGGAAGGGACAGGGTGAGAAGGGGGGTCAGTGGGTAGGAGAATCCAAAACAGGATCTTCTGGAAGAGCGAAGTATGAGTAGATGTATGAGAAACTGCCCCATCCTTGCATTGTTCCTAGTAGAGTTCCCCATACATGCAGCATTACCAAGGCCTGGAGAGGGTGGAGATGAAAGAAGTGAAGTGGCCTCACATTGGCATTGGGGACTTATCCTGTCAGACATACCGTAGGGCTAGAGAAATTAGGTACTGTTGTATTACACCTGACCTCATGGCAGAACCTGTTGGAATGACATTGGATTTTTTCCAGCACTAGCACAGCACACAGAAATAATGCAATTTCAACATAGATGTGGTACACCATCCTTAGTAATAACCACACAACAGGATCCATGGAAAACTCTGTAGTCCATTTTAGAGCTGCTCTTGCTGAAATGTCTCACGGAGTCACATTTTTTTCTGGTCTAATAGTGACATTAAGTATTTTTCTCTTCTAACAGCTTAGGTTTTTTCCAGAAAAGTCAGACAGCAGCAGTAGAGTCACAGGTATAACAAGCGATAGAAGTTAAACTTACTGGACATAGGGATCAGAAGAGTCAGAAGTTGCTAAAAAATGGTAGCGCTTAGATGTCATGCTGTTAAGAAGAGTGAGCCATCTTGTCAGCAACTCCAGCAACTTCAGCAAAAGCACACCCATTCTTACCAGCTCCAACTGCAAGACTGTTGAGGATATAGATGGATACCCTGGAACATTTTTTTTAAGTACTGGGATTTCCACCCCCTCCTCTGGAAGGGTGTATCGGCTTGTACAGTGCGCCTGTTCAATAGTCAGGGTACAACAAGGGGCTCTGGAGCCAAAGGGGCTGTTTCTTTGGGTGTACATCAGAAGGAGACTCGGTGTGGGGGTTTGGACCTGCTGCTCCCAACATAGTGGTGTTGCTGTTGAAGACAAATGGACTTACCAAAGGTTTTCTCAGATGTTATTTGGATTCCCTGAGTTTCAGGTGCTCGTACTGTAACAGTAGCCCTGCTGGAAGGAAGCACCTGGGTTTTAATCACTAGATACTAACGACTGTTAGCCACAGTGAAGATTCCTGAAACTGTGTGAACATATCGTGTTATTGTTGGGGCTTTTTTTATTTATACATTTCTGCTGAGCAGATGCTGCTGCGCAAACATTAATTTGTTGATCTTGTGCTGAAAATAGTTGCAGACATCGGCCAGAGTAGGCTGCCGATGCGTAGTACGGGTATAGCTGCTTTTGTGTGCTTCATCCTGGAAATGTCAGTGACGTTTATGGAAATGGCTCTAAAAAGTTCACGTTGAGGAGGAGCCTGCTATGGAAATAGAATATTACCTATTTGCTTATGGAATTAATTTCTTGTACATCATTATGAAAACAAGACTTTTATGGTGTTGTCTCTGGCCTCATCTCATCCTGTGAGGCTTTCTGCAGGGCCCTTCAAGGAGGAAATACATTAAACCTTTAGGTTTAAACACACACATGTGTTCATTCCACTTAGAAAATGCTTATTCTTGCTATGTTCTTTGGATCACTGAATCATATTGTTAAAGAATACATTAACATTCTCCCACCTAAAATTTCAGAACAGAGTTTTAAATCTGCATGCCCAAAACTGCAGGAAGATGTTAACAAGGCAAAGGGAACTGGTAGAGATGGAAGAAGCTGGAGGTATTGCAAAGAAGAGCAGTGTAGAGAGGGATTGCACAGTTGCACAAGGTAGTGTGAGAACCTTTTATGTGATGTTTTTGTCTTGAGGCCCCCTGCTTTTGTGTTTTTTGGGAAAGCTGGTTATTGAGGACAAGCTGACTTACTGTGGTGTTCTTGCTTTGTTGTTGCAAGAGTTTGAAATGAGCAAGAGAGCAGCACTGATTCTGGTGGTGATTGTTGTGGTTAATAACATAATATTAATAATTATGTTAGTATGAGAGGGCCTTGGGACTAGCTAAACCTGGAGTGCCGTGGTGCAAGATTGCAGCATAAACAGTACCAGTAGGAGCAGACCCTGCTCCAAACTCTAACCATCTGCGTAGGCAAGGTAGAGGAAGGAGGAAACATGGAACCACACATCAGACGTGTCTCTGCTGTGATTTTTGTTCCTGTGGGACATAATCCAAATGGATGAGTGCAGAAAGATGAATAGAGTTCTGGAGAAGGGAAGAGTGGGACAGCACTGGAAGAGATTGGGAGATGAAGCGGAACTACAGGAAGGAGCCTGCGGGAAGGTGACGGTGGAAGGAGCAGCCCACTGATGAGCTGCAGAGATCATTGGGTGCAGACAGGTGTACAAATTGTTGAGTGGGCTGGAAGGTGTTGAAATATCCCCTATTGGCAAGAATAAGACCAGCCTTCTCTGAACCTTTCATAACCCTGTAAGATTAAGTCTTCACAGCTGCAGGGAGACCTCAAAGAGAGGAATTTTAGCTTCTGTCTTCTTTCACTTCACATTGGACAGAGGGGCTGTTTCCACTCATCGAAGGTCATGTACCTCATCAGTTTCCATTAGCCTGGACAACGTCAAGTAAAACCTCAGCCTCTAGCCCCTTCAAATAACTTAGAACAGCTGCTTGGATATTTGCAAGCGCAAGCAGAAGGAACAGGTTGTGGTTATAGGATCGCATCCAGGAAAGTGAACAACTTTTAAAACGGTTACTAGGAGCCAACAACTAACTGATAACGGTCATGCACCTGTAGCCCTGCGTGGAGCTGCAAAGGGGTTCAAAGTTTTGGAAGCGTTGCAGGCTGCTATACTAAAAAAAGAAATATTAGAATACCGATCTTAGAGGTAACACAGGTTACAGACTGCTTTTCTAGTAGGGAAGCAAATAGCCATCATGTTGTCCTGTGTCAGCCCCAGAGGTTATTGGTTTAGTGCCCAGGATTCAGCAGCAGTGAAGGTTATGTGCATGTGCAGATAGCAGCAAAGGAAGTTTGGTCCAGATCTCCTCGTTCCCTTCCTCTTCTCTCACTCTGCAGTTCTCCCCTGGCATTCCTCATCACTGATTGCCCCTTCTTCTGATTTTGTCTGGGTTATCTGAGGATCCATGTTGTCTGAGGACATGCTTTTGAATAAATGGTACTTTTAAAGGGGTGCTGGTTATATGCATGAAAATGTGGTAATAGCTAGCCTGATTTCCATCTGGCATAATTTAGGAGTAAATCCATTGACGTCAGTAGAATTGAATGGATATAAATATAATTGAAGTCAGGTCCTGTATTTTTAAGGTTAAGCCTAGAAAACACTGTAACTAACTCTCCCCCCTCACTTTCTTTTCTCTTTCAAGCCCTGCCACAAATATGAATGTCTTAATTGGGATTTAATCTATTTCTGCCTAGTTTAATCAAAGATCTGTCAGTAAAGAATTTTACGAGATGCAGAGGTGAAGCCCTGCTGACCCCCTCCCTATCTTTAGAAAAATCTCGCTGGCTGCTGGTTCTGAAAAACCTCAGCAGCAGTTGTTCTTTTTTCCCTTGGTCAGTTATGTCAAGCAGCCTATCTGTAGCTATGTTTAGTTCTAAGCACAAACATGAAGCAGAAATGGAAGCTTTTTGGCAAGCAAAGAACATGATTTTCAGCTCGTTCACACAGAATGGTGTTAATTAATAGATTGTTTTCTGACAAATAGTTAATTGTGCCTGACTGTTTTCCATATGGCTAAGGAAATAAAAAAGCCAATGAGGACAAGGTATTTAAAAATCCAGAAATTTTGGTATTCAACCACTGGTATGATATCTAATCCTGTTTGCTATACTTCTAAAATGGGTTATATGAATAATTGCATATGACAATGTTACTGAAATACATGGTTTCCAATTTTCTTTTTGCAGTTTTATACTGCTGTTACCCAACTGAGTTAAAATTTTTTATATCAGTATATGTAAGATGTTTAGGCCAGTACAAACTACAAAAGAGATCTCAATGAAAAGACAAATATTTATCTTCATAGTAGGAATAAAACTGGAAGAAATAATTTGTAAAATTTCCCTGTGACTTCAGTGCAAATACATATCTAATACCAAGAGTAGAATTAGGTGTAGTCACTTTGATAATATTCATACGTGTTTGTTCTCTTGGGGTTTTCACTTTCTTGTAGCTACAGAAGTAATAGCAGCTCTATGATGTTCATGTTACCCTCAGCCATTTCTGACTGTAAATGGCTGGCACTTGCTGGTCAGGGTGATTTATTAGCCCACAGCAGGAAAGAGTCTTCCATTGATGAAATCAGCTGGTTCATGAGATCTTGTATCTCACGTGCCAAAAATCATTTATCTTCAGATATGTGATGTGTTTGTTAAGAGATGTAAAAGTCTAATGCTGTTACTGGGAAGTTCTTCATTTTATTAAATTATGTATTTCAGGGATAATTCTTAAATCTGAAACCTTAGTTTCCCATCCTGGCCCCAGGGAGATAACCTGTAGCATTCAATCTGTTTATACTAGCTTTGGAAATTGACTTTATTCCTCCCAAGTTTTTCTTCTAGAGGAATGTTCGGTTCTCAGTAGAATTGTCCTATGAGTAGTTAAATGCTGTGATTATTGCAAAAATATGAAACACTGAGAATTAGAACCAGATAAAGAGCATTAGCTTTCAAAATTGCATAGCTTATAGCATGTAATTTGCTGATATTTGTAGGATTTGGGTCTGTAGATTGATGGCCCTAATTGTGTATCTTTTAGTAATCCAGATGAAATAACATGGCACAGCACTAAATCCATTTGTCCTGTGTGGCTAATTTAAAACTCAGCATAGATAACTGCCAAGTAGAAGGTTCTTTATGTTTGTCTTCCTCGTATGGCTTTCTTGAATATTCATAGTTTCTACTAACACATGCCCTTCAATATTTGCTACATTTTTGTTGTAGATAGTAGATTAATTAACAGTTGTTGCCATAAACCCCTGGGTTGTGATCTTGTCAGATCTTGTAATATAAGCAGTATCGGGTCTGGGAAAGTGATGCCTCTTGAGAAGTGGCAGCTCACATCCTGACCGTAGGTCCAGACCTCATAGCTTGAATACTTTTACTTTAGGGATATTTCTTCTTCTACCATCTTCTGAAATAAAGAGGTTTTATGAAAGCTGAGCTCTCATTTTTATTGTAGGTTCCTAGCCACAGAGAAAAGCTTGAAACTATGGAATGTCAGCAAAGCAAAAAGTCTTGCTGGATCAGCAAGAATTAAAAATGTATTTTAAATACCAAGCAAACCTCAGACTGATTTTCAAGCCCCACTTGACATCCCCAAGGGACCTTTGGCTGGCTGGAGTTGGTAATACTGGTTTCCTATTAAAGCTGCCTTGTCAGTTATTTTTGCAATGTTAGGGATGTGTGTGTATTTCTTCATGTACCAGACAGGTAGTGGTGACAGCTGTCCAGCAAATCACAGGACCAGTGATGAACTGCAGTTATCCTCTAGCTCTGAACTTTCTCTCCTGCATTCTTCCCACTTATCCCTTTCCTCTCTGACCATCACTCTCCTGCAATTTCTTTGGCAGGGTTAGAGTAATGACCATCTTAAAAAGACATTTAGCTAAAACCCCAAATTTGAGTTTTCTGTTAGTCTCCCAAGCACGTAATGGTACCTGACCTCACAGTGTCCCCAGGACCACAGTGGCACATGCTCCAGCATGGGCAACAATTTCCTAATGGTGAAGCTGGTTAAGGACTACAATAGAGTAGCTGGGGATTTCTGTCAGGGAAGGTTTTACAGAACAGGCTAGACAAATTTTGGGAGCAAAGTCTGTCCTTTCCTGAGCAGAGGCTGAATGAGTTGATCGTTCAAGTCATCTTTCAGCCCTCTTTCTGTGAATCTAAGCATTCACATTTCTGAACAGTGACTGGCTTAAGCCTTCTTTGAAGGCAGAAAAAGGATATTCTTAGCTTTTCAGTGGGGCAGGTGGCACTTTTTGATTAGATCCTAGTTGTCATCTTTACCTGTTCCTTAGAAAACTAACAAATCCAATATCAAACAGAGCTCTCTGAAAGGGCAAAGATGTTAAAATTCAACTTTGTCCTGGTTAAGGAGTGAAAGAAAGCAAATTGGATATTAAATGGAATAACCGTTCATTTCCTACCTTTACTGGCACCCTGGGATCCACCAATACTGAGATCCACCATGAAAACCTACTGGATGGTCTTCCAGCTCTCCATACTGGTTGCCAAGGTGTAGCAAACTGGAAACCTGTTTGGCAGGCAGAGGTCTCTTGGAGCTCAGCTGGGTTTCGGGGGGGGGGGGGGAATCTTCCTGCCCATCAGAAAAACTTGAATTTGATAAACAAATTCTAATGAAAATAATGTATTTAAGTTCCTTTTTTTCCCGAGCAAGAAAGGAGGTATACTCCTTGAGTATCTTAGATAGCTTGTGGAGGTCTGTCACTGTGCTGGCAGAGATACAGACTTTCTGTTTCTATCCATTTAAAAAAAGATATGGTCTCAAATAATTGAATGGCTTTGAAAATGACAACCAGGTAAATAAATAAATCATAAAAAAGACAAATATAGGACCTTTTTGTGATAGATCTTTACTTAGGCATGTAAATAAGTGGCTTTGGATTCCAGATTGTGACTAATTTTCACCAAACTTTTCAGAAACCTGTGGCTGCTCCACATTTTTTCAAAATTAAGCCAAATTATTAAGGATTCTACTTGAATCTTTGCTTTTTCAATAAAGCTTCCAAATATTTCTCAGCATGTTCAAAATTCCAGTTGATGAAGCATAACATATAGATTTTATCAGTGTTTTTTGAAGAGAATACATTTTTGTGCCAGGCGTGTAGTGAATTCACTCATTTGCTTGAGGTCATTAGTTGCATTGCAGTCCATCAGTATTACTGAATATTGATCAATGACACAATAGACTGAAACGACACAGTATTCTGGACTGTCCTTGAGACAACATAATAACAATGACAAAGAAACATCTTGTTCTTTCTGTATTGCTCCCCTACTATTTTTTCTTCCAGCACTTCTGATTTATAACGACCCTTGAGTAAGGCAGTCAAATCTGTCAGTCTTGAAAAGGTACCCATCATGATGGACCATTATTTCTGAGACTGAATATTAGGAAAGACAATGTGATAGAGAAGGCACAGAACATCTTCTGGGACAGATTTCAGTCACTCTAGTTTTAATGCAGACATTGATGATTACCTGTCCTTCACCAAACAGACACTGTAATAATTTCAAATGGCATTTTACATGTTTGAGCCATCATTAAAAACTGCAAGCTGCTTTCAAATCAAAAGTCCAGCTCCAGCATTCACATTTGATTGGGTGCTGTGGACAAGTGTTCTTGAGTCGATGATTAGAAATCCATGCACTTTTACTGAATTGAAAGATGAGATGTGTATATCTTTTGAGGTAATGGTATTATTTATCCTAATCTGGTACCCACTTGATCAGCTGAAGTCAGATTCAATTGTAAATTATAGACTCTTTAGAGACAGTGAGTTGAAACTATGGTGTGTTTACATTGATCCTGCTCCTGTACAATTACCATTATACTCCACTGATGATGATGAACTCCCTCATAAAATGCTTCACCTTGGCTTGAACAGAAAACTCTGGCATATAGCAACCTGCAGGGCATAGCAGAGAATAGTGGTTGCTCTTGATATCCTGGAGCATACCCGGGGGAAATTAGTTTTCCCCATGTCATGCTTTAACCCCAGCCGGTAACTAAGCACCACACAGCTGCTCACTCACCCCCCCTGCACCCAGGGAGATGGGGGAGAGAATCGCGGAAAAAAGTAAAACTCATGGGTTGAGATAAGAACAGTTTAATAGAACAGAAAGGAAGAAACTAACAATGATAATGATAATGATAATGATAATGATAATGATAATGATAATAATAATAATAATAATAATAATAAATGACAATAATAATAGAATTGGAATATACAAACCAAGTGATGCACAATGCAATTGCTCACCTCCTGCCGACTGACTCCCAGTTAGTTCCTGAGCGGCGATCTGTCCCAGCCCCACACCCCCCCAGTTTATATACTGGGCATGACATCACATGGCATGGAATATCCCTTTGGCCAGCTTGGGTCAGCTGTCCTGGCTGTGTCCCCTCCCAACTTCTTGTGCCCCTCCAGCCTTCTTGCTGG